>CM057455.1:1488742500-1488840000 GCA_016271365.2 Neoceratodus forsteri | reverse complement strand
AAACAAATGAGCAGGAACAGACCAGATTGTCTTATTCTACGGAACCTTGCACGAGTGAAGAAATGCTGTGGGAATGATGTCTGGGGCAGCTGGTTGATATCAAGGCTGCCAACAATGCTAATCAACTGCAGGCTGTGTTCCTTACTTCGATTTTGAGAAAAAGAAAGCCTTTTTCATCATGATATTTTTTTTTTTGTTTTGTTGCTGTATTCATCTATCCCACCTCAAATCAACTTTCATTCTTCATAATGTTGACCTGGATATTACTTTATTTCTTTAAAAAAAAAGATGAACATCTGTGTTTCCTTCCAATCTGCTGCACATCTGCACATTTCATTGCAGGTCTTCAAAGTTCAGTCTGTAATCCATGGACGCCATTCATCTTCTTGTTAAAATGTCTACTGTTGTATCCAATGCTCATGCCCTTAAGGGGGTTTCTCACTTTTCATTATTGTAATAAAGAGCAATGTGTCCTTTTAATTTTTTTATCCTTTGTAATGTTAGCATTTTTTGCTTTAAACAGCAATTAGTAATCCCTTGGTTTGCTGTTTGGTAAAGCATCTGTTAATGAGGTCATCTAGTTTAAAATCCCAGCTACTGGAAAAAAAAAAAAAAAAAAAAAAAACAAGGGAGGAAGTCAAATGTATCTTTTTTGTGTTATTCTCGGCTGTCCTTTCAGTTTTCTAAAGAAAAAAGAACAAAGGATATCTTTGTTTTTCTTTTATAAGTCAATATGACCCATTACTGGCCTTCCGTAATTACTACCTCAAAAGAAGTTCCGTCCTATTGAAGTATAACAGTTTAGTTTATATCTTTGAATGTCTGAGGAGTTGCTTGTTATTTCATTTTTTGTTGGTCTGTTAACGTGGGGTTGTCTCTATGGCAGATGGGGTTCCTGGGGTGGTTGACCTGGGCGTGGCAGCTGGTGGTGTGTCGACTGGGCTTCCCGCTCCGCTGCTAGGCGTCGCAGAGGAGCTGACTGCTGGCGTCTCCCCCTGCTGTTGGGCCTGGAGTGTCTGTCCTCAGATGTGGTGGTGCTTCTCCCAATCCTTGTGTTGGCAGAAGGAGCCGCAGTATCGTGCGGTGTTGCAGCCACTGCATGTTTCACTTGCCTTTCGTCCACAATTCCAGCAACTCTGTGAAAATGAACAATCAGATTACTAAAACAGCCTAGCAGCTATTTCATTTACTTATACATCACACATACGATTCTAGGAAAGAGAGAAGACCATTACTACATCAAGTTCCTACCCCCTCCCCCCCCCATAGCGGGGAATACCATGATCCATTTTTCTGTGAAATGCTCACATCAGAATTTTAAAGTCACAGTACAATCTGAAAATTCAAAACTTATGAATAGGGATCTCTTAAATTTTAAAAAAAGTACTGAATATATATTTTTAATTACATACATAAGATTAGACAATGCATTTAACCAAAACTGAGTCCCGTAAGACAGTTATATCAGCACTCAAACATTAAACAAAATTAAAAAAATCACAGGGAGCTTGCTGACCTTTGTCCCAGATTCCTCAAACAAAACCAGAATCAATATCAAACTAGTTCACTGCAAACAGCACAGTCCACTGGACCATACAGAGTTTGTGCTATGGCTGCTCCAGCACTAAATTTCGTCACCAGGTGAGAGAAAAATGGGCACGTGATCCCAAAAGTATGCATTCACCAGCTGATGTCTGTACCATACAGAAGGTTGCAAAAGAAATTAGAAGACTTGGGTGCAGAGATGGAACTAGTTAGATGGGTTGGAAGTTGGTGGGGGGGAGACAGCAGAAGGTGATGGTAAACAGTTAAGTCAGGGGAATGGCTGGTCACAAGTTGGGTACCTCAGGGGTCAGTCCTGGGAACTGTCTCTTTAGTATGCTCATCAGTGACACAGAAGAAAGAATATAGGGCAAGATGCGTCTCTTCGCAGATGACACTGAGCTCTGTGGCAGGGTAGACTGTGAGGAAGAGGTAAAGAGTTGCAGAGGGAACTGAAAAGGTTAGAGAGATGTGGTCTAAGGTTTGATATTAGAAATTTAACACTAAAAAGTAGAAGGTGATGCACAATGGAAAGAAGACCCCAGGTGGATTATTAGATGGTTGGGGTTAAACTGGACACTACTGAGGAAAGGGACCTGGAAGTCATTATAAGTGACTCTGTAAAACAAGCCAGTCAATGCAACAAGGCCTACATACAGTAAGGCACCCAGAATGCTGGAGTATACTGAGAGGGGTTTCGATAGCAAGAGGAAAAAGGTAAAAGTACCTCTCTATAGATCACTTGTGAGGCTCCATCTAGAATATTGTGCCCAGTTCTGGAGTCTGCACCTAAGAAAACATAAAAACAGGCCAGAGATGGTGCATTGCAGGCGGAACAAGATGATTCAGAGCCAACAGGGTAGATTCTACAAGGATGGGCTCAGGGCACTAAACAAGTAGTTTTTGGTGGACAGAAGGAAGAGGGGTGATACAACAGAAACCTTCAAGTTCCTGAAAGAAATGAACAAGGTAAATTGTGAGGAACTATTCAGCAGGAATGGTAAGTCAAAAACACGGGGACGTGAGTGGAAGCAGGGATGAGGGGGGAGAGAAAATGTTACTTTACAGAGTGTGTGTTTGAGCTATGGAACTGTCTTCTGGAAGATGTGGTGGGGAAAAAAAAAACGTTACTGCTTTCAAGTATGATTGAGGCAGAGTGTAGGGCTTAATAGTTATTATACTAAGGGGTCCGAGATTTTTTTATTCAAATCGACTGACTGGCAACTTTTACCTGTGGTAAATCCTGGCATAACCCACAGGAAAAGGTGCCAGTCAGCCGCATCTCAAACACAAGTAAATCTGATCCCCGAAAACAAAACCACCAAGCAGCCATCTTTTTTCCCCCCGCTAAACCGAGGACTGTGAAGAAGAAAAAAAAAAAAAGATAAACACACAATAAAACCACATCTGGTCAAACAGTTTTATACACTCCTTCTCTAGTAATAGCTTCTTCCCTGCTTACCTGTAAATTATTTGCCACGGTAGTCTCGGGCTGTGATCTGCTCCTGCGACCCCTGCGATGTTCCACAATCCCTGTCGCAGCCCCTACCCCAGCAATCAAGAAAATAACTTCTGTTGCAGTTAGTGCTGCCACCTGTAACTTGCTCCAGAATCCATTGCAGCACCAATCACCCCCCCTCCCATCTCTCCCGTTCCAGTATAGCAATGGCATTGACACCCAAATACCAGCTCTTCATACAAGAAAAAAAAATACTCCACTCCCATTCCCATTTTGATCCCCTGCTAAAACGAGACTCAAAACCGGGAGATTAAAACAAAAACACTGCATTTGACACCCGGCTAACCTGTCTGTTGCTCCCAATACTGCCCCACTATCTGTGTGTATCTCTCTTCCTTCATTACAGCCACTGTATCAGTAACTGTCAAACTGTGCTAAAGTTGAACAAGTGGAGTACAGCCAGTAAAGATACCGATCCTCATTTCATTTTTTTTTTTTACCCTTGTGAACATACCTCTCAACTGTCCCCGATTTTCAGGGACATCCTTGATTTTGCCTCAAAATTTTACTCTGTCCCTCCTAAAAATTTTGTTTCTGTAACCAAATAGTGGGGGTTGTAAGCACAAAATAATTTCAAACATTAAGGTTACAGACTTGTTATTCCTTAGAAAATGGATTTTACACTAAGCCCCTTATTCTACCAGCTTCCTGAATGGATACCACCAATTTTGAAGATGTGTCCCTGATTTTGGTCCTTTGTCCCTGATTTTTTTTAAGCCTTGTCCCTGATTTATGAGGCAGGAGGTTGAGAGGTGTGCTTGTGAGCCTGATGAGCAAACTGCCCATTTCCACAGGTGACAAGCATTACCCATCAAACATAGTACAAAGAACATAAATAACATTAACAATACATATGCAAGACATCTCGTTCAATACAGAATCAAAACAACATCAAATACATAAAAAACAGTTAAATACAGTTCTGAGAACTATAAAAAAAAACATAAAAAGTTTATGTTTAAAGTGTCCAATGGTTTTGAAATGAAAAAATCTGTGGGGAGAGAATTAAAACATTTAGGGGCCCTATACAGGACTGATCTCTGACTGATGGACCTATGAAAAAACAGTATCTGAAAAAAGTGTATGTATTGGGAACGAGTGCCACTACCATTAATAAACCCTGGAAACAGTTGAGAAATAGAAAGGGGGAGGAGACCTAACATAATTTTGAACAGCAGTATACAATATTTAAACTGCATCCGATAGTCAAATGATAAACAATTAGAATCCTGAAGAAGAGAACAGTGATGGGTGCGATATGGAACCTGAAGCATAAACCTGAGAATCGAATTGTATGTGGCCTCGAGTGGATGCAAGATGTTTTTACAAGTAGATGAGTAAACTAATAAACCATTATCCAATTTGCTAAAGAGGAAGCTATGGGCAAGGAAAAGCCTAGGTTCTTCAGTGAGGCAAATTTTGACACAATATAAAGCACTGAGACGCTGGTGGATGGCCTTCCTAATATAAACAACGTGGTTCGCGAAAGATAATTTTGAGTCCAAAATTAGCCCCAGATATTTAAACAGTCGACACGTTTAATTGGAGTACCTTTTAGGTCAAGACGAGGAATAAGATCCTCGAACTGAGTTTATTAGAAAAGACCATAAATTTGGTCTTTTGAACATTTAGTACAATATGATTACAATAAAGCCAGTCACAAAAAAAACTTAAAATCAGTCTGAACTTTTGAGATAGCATCATTTTGTTTGGGGGAAGAACTAAATAACACAGCACCGTCTGTGTACATGATGATTGAGGTTCGAGTACAAATACTGGGAGCAGTGTTCATGTATAACGAGAAAATCAATGGTCCCAGTACTGAGCCCAGGGAACTCCGCAGACAATGGGGGTAAATCGAGACAGAAAACCATTAAAAGATGTGGCATGGAAACAGTTGCTAAGGTAATTAGAAAACCACATGACTACTTCTGGGGAAAAATGCAGGCTTGACAAAATATTTGGCAGCAAACAATACTCAACAAGATCGATGGCCTTGGTGAGGTCCACAAATACTGCTGCAACAAAGTGCCCTTTGTCAAGGGCCCCCTGAATGCAGCTTGTGAACCCAACCAAGGCCCTCTCAGTACTGTGCAACTGCTTAAAGCCATGTTGCTGCGGTGTTATAAGACTATGTTTATTAAGGAACTCAGAAATCTGATCAAGAACTATCTTCTCAAGAATCTTAGATACAGGGGGAAGAAGAGAAATAGAGCGATAGCCTGAAGGAAGATTAGGATTCCCAGACTTAAAGATAGGTTTTATAATAGAATTTTTCCATAGAATGGGAAAAGAACTAGAGCTTAAGGAAGCATTAAAGATGAGAGCTAAAGGATAAGCAAGGGACTTAACTCAGAATTTAACCAGCCTATAATCTATACGATCAGAACAGAACAACGGTCGAGGATTCATTTGTGTGACAGTCTATAATCAGCTCTGGGGATACACTCCTAAAATAAAATTTAGAAGGATTATCATTCTTCAGTGTGGAAGAATCAAACAGAGTAGAAGAGGAAAAAGAAGACCTAAATGAAGCAAGATCACCAAAGTAGTTATTAAAAACCTCAGAGATAGCAGCAGGATCACCAGTTAGTAAATTTATCCTTCAGCATAGGGGCAGCAGATCGGGTCTTATTTCTACCCAGAAGCTGATTAAGCACACCCCAGGTCTTCCTGCGGTTTCCATAAGAATTCTGCTGGGCAGTTAGAAAATAATGGCAAACTTTCTCTGGCAAGTGTTAGTGAAGCAGGGAAGCCAATTACCATCCTACTTATGGCATGCACAACGGACTGCTACGGCAACCAGTAGCACCACCCTTTCTGTCAACACCACTGTATAGATAAAATCCCCCCGGAAAAAAAAGACAGAACTTGTGAAAGGGAAAGAGCAAGCAGTGTTATTTTTTTTCACAATCAAGATAGAAAAAAGAGAGGGTGCCCAGAAAAAGAGTGCTCATCTCATTTATTGGTCCCTTCATTGTCACACTATCTTTCCCTCTCTTTTTCTCGCTTGCTCCAGCTTGTGTTGGAAAAAAAAATGCAGCTCACTCTCCCCCTTCCCAGCCCACACTTTGCTCTGTTGGTGACATGAAGAAAGCAGCGCAAATAAATCCTTTATAGTCTTTTCCTGGCTCCTCAGATCCTCAGCAGACTATTTGACCAAGTGGAAGGATATTTAAAGAAAAAGCAAAAAAAAAACAGTGTAAATATAAGTTTTTTCTTTATTTCTTGTAAAAAAAAAAAAATAATTGGATTATTGTACAATTGCAGTAAACCACTCTAGGGTGTGGGTTATGCTGGGATTTACCCACGGCTGACCTGGGTTTGACCACTTGGCCTGCGGCCTCATGGCCAAACCACGCCAGCTGTGGGTAAATCTTAGCATAACTCACACGCTGTCATGGTTTTTGCTTAATTCAGTGGTGTAGTAGACAGGCAGGGATCGAGGGAGAAGATGAGGGTAAAAACCCATCTAGACAATGGTTCTAAGAGTGGATAGGGTATAACTGGGCAGACTGAATGGACAATTGTCTTTTTGAGCCACAACTGTCTACATAGCTATGTTTCAGTGTTTTACATACACACTTTCAGAGATCTGCAGTGCATTTCTCTATTTGCAGTGAACTTCTTTGCTCTTAATTCCAGTTTTAAGTGCATTTAAAAAACTTGAAAAACAAATGCAGAAAGAATGTAAGCAAGCTGCCTGTGACTTTTTATGTTTGAGTGTTGATGGACGTGTCATATAGGACTTAACATTGGCTATAGATTTTTCCTGCCATCTTGCACCAAACCTTTAAAATGTGATTAAGGCACAACAGTTCCCTACAAGCTAGTTACGCTGTTTTTTGCATAACAAGATATTTTATGAGAATGTTTACTGTTTGTGGTTTTGTGACCAGATACCCATAACACTTGCATGTGCAGTTTGGCTGCACCATCAAATATGAAAACACTTTTCTTTTTGTAACTTACACGTGTACACCCCTTCTTTCCTCTAGCTCAGCTACTCTTCTGGTCTCCCCAAGGTACCCAGACACCTGACACCCCAGACCTCAGCTGCTGTCCCTTGTATCCTTAGTTTAACCCTCCCAGGTAGGAATGAGGTTAGGGAAGGACCCCACAAAAGACTTACAATGCATCAGGCAGTGCAGCAGAAAGCAGTGCGGGGCCTAGATTTGCCGAGATTAGTCATCCACACACAAGGGATTAAGTGTGGAGGCACATGCATCTGCTCATCAGTCATGAGCCCAGATGTCCTCTTCTCTCTGTTGCATTTCCACCCATGGTCACCCAGATGGCTGCACTGCAGCAGACGTGTTGACCCTCTCTCCCCAGTGGAGGTGATGACCCTCTCTCCCCAGCAGAGGTGCTGACCCTCTCTCCCCAGCAGAGGTGGTGACCCCCTCTCCCCAGCAGAGGCGGTGACCCTCTCTCCCCAGCAGAGGCGGTGACCCTCTCTCCCCAGTGGAGGAAAGCATCTTCTGGGATGCTCAATCCTCCTTCCCCTTCAGCCAGCTCTCAATGACCCTGGCTCGTTCTGCAACCCAGGTAGTGGTCATCACGAGCAGTAGCTCTACTACTGCACCAACTAGCCAGCAACAGAAAACACCTTCTGGGCAGAACAATACCTACAGTACCTAGAATTGTCGGGGTCCTTGCTGGAATGAATAACTCCAGCAAACTCTGGTGCTGTCCCTAGAAACGCTATGTGGGCATTTCCCCGCCCATGAGATACTGTATATTCATATTAGCTGCAGCAATCAAACTGCGCACAAACATCGACTGTCTGGCCCTTAGATTTTTTAACAGCAACTCTTTACTCATTGCTGGCCCCGATATTGCTTTCAGGGACACAAGCCTATTTTTCCAAAAAGAAAAATGAACACATTACCACCAGTCTGAGTAAAAGAAAGTATTCAGTCACTGAGTGTCCGTGAGGAGGGAAAAAAAATAAAAGCAGCAAACTGATGGTTAAAAAATGGATCCAAATAAAATTTCAGGGAAATTAAATACTTAATCAGAGACAGGGGCTTCTTTAGGAAGTGGGTTATCTGAATTCAGTATTGGCACCAGGACATTTTGGCAGTCGTGAGGATGGTAAGCCTGCAACCCTCAATGGCTCCAGTAGATTGAAATCATATGGACTCTGAATTTTCAATACAAACTGATTAAACACATGGACTAAACCAGATAATTGCTAATGTATGTGCCGGTCCCTCTTTTTTGTAGAATAAAATTGTTACCATCTTTGAAAATAGTTTTAAAAATGTAAAAAAAAAAAATTATTAACAACACAGAAACAGATGCGTTGGTAGTTAAACGGTTGGGAACATGGGCTCTTAAGTCTGGCATCAGCTGGTTTTGATTCCAAAACTTGTGGTTGCAGGCTAACTCTGCTTAAAATCAGTTGAATCCTGGAGCTGTCAGGATCCATTATTTCCACCGGGGCCTGACAGTTCTACACTTTAAACAATCTTTCCCCCACGTTCCAAAAAGACACAATGAAGGCCTTTCTTTTGTCAGATGGCCTTCTGCACTGGAAGAAGGAAAACTACGATTTGACTCCTCTGAAGAAGTTAATATCACTACAGACGGCATGTCAAGGAAAATTAGACCAAATCGCACTGGAAGTCCCAAAGGGAAAACATTCAACCCTTTTATTACTAGTGCCCTTTTCTTATTTTATTTTTGGTCACTGGGGTATAGAAAGTTTTGTTTTCTTGGTTGTATTTTACCCAGGCAACGAATGTAATGTTAGCCCCTTCCTCACATGAATACAAGCCAACAATATTAACCCAATTATTAAAAAAAACAGCTCCAGTTGTGTGTGCCTGACAAATATCATTTTGCAAATAATGCCCTGTATCTTTACAATACACGGTAGGTTAGTTTTCCTGCTCATGTGTATTACACTTTATTGTATGATTCTAAGGGACCCAGGTTGGTAAAGCATTTTTTTTTTAAATAAATGTTCTAATGGAACTGCAGAAATTAAGACGTTCAGTCCACATAATACAGGAGGTGACAGGGTCTACTGGTTAGAGCCCTGAGCTGTAAAAGACAGGATCAGAAGCTTGGATCCCACCACAGCCAATGGCTCCGTGTGACCTTGAAAATATCAGTTGACCCCCACCCATATTTCAGTCCCTCACAGCTGTAAAACAGGAATAAGACAGACCCAACTTTTACCAAGATTTTGCATTTTCATTCTGCTGTCCTGGGTAAACTGTAAAAATGATTAAAAAACATGAACTAAATGGGGGCGCTGTTGAGCCTGAGCTTAGCAACAGCAGAATTTAACAGCTCTGTCATCCATGCTCAAATCTGTCTAAATCCTGCTATTTCTTCACTTTAAATTGCATTTTGGAGCTTACCAGTGAAAAGGGTGCCCTTGACTTGCTAAGTATGGGTAATCCTAAGAAGGATCGAACGGCCAGTGGAGCTGATAAAAGTAAAAGTACTGGCAGGTCCTCCAGGCCTGAAGCTGCTACGCAGGCCGAGAGTGAGCCCAGCTCAACAGAGACCTTGGCACCTTTGGGAACTAAACTCCAGTGCTTGATCTCATCTGTTACCATGCTGAACCAAAAAGTGGATGATTTTAATGGGAGAGTAGTGGTTCTTGAGACAACAGCAGATGGATTAAAAAGTGACATGCTAGAGGTTTGCAAGCAAATGGATGCCTCCACTAGTGCCACCATGCTTATGGCCAAAGAAACCCAGCACTTGAGTACTAGGCTCGAATCTGTGGAAAATCAAGTCCAATTGGCTAATATTAGGATCGTAGGTCTCGCGGAGGGTATCGAAAGAGACCATCCTCTTATGTTTATCCAGGACTGGCTTACTACTAAACTATACCCAGAGAATGGTGAAATTAAATGGGAGGTGCAAAAATGTTACCAGATTACACTCCGGGGCCATCTGCAAAATTCAGAAGAACCCAGGACCTTGATGCTGGTGACTTCAGGAGTAGGAGCCCATGATCGGATTCTCCACCATGCCCGCCGTGCCAGCCCACTACATCAGGATGATCGACAAGTCTACATATTCCCCGATATCAGTTATGCCACGAGGCAATGTCGTAAGAAATTTGATGGAGTACGACAAATCTTGAGAGATGATGGGGTGCCTCATACAATGATTTATCCTGCCGACTATGGATCACACACCAGGGAAACGTATACCTCTTCTCAGACCCTATGGAAGCAGGTAAATGGACTGACTGACAGGGGGCTGAAGCTAGGGACAGAAGAACCCAGGATGGAGATTCTGACTCCAACAAATATGGGGACACTTGAACTGGAGGCCATTAAAGCCTTGGCTCCAGATTTGTAATCGTTACCACAGAAGCTTTGATTACTAAGCAGGACACTTTGGCATAAAAGGGACTGGTGTCTCGCCAGTATTTAAGTGTTGGCATGTTTTGCTCCTAGGCTCTAAAATGTTATTTAGAAACAACATAGAAGACTTTGACATTACATTATAATAGCCTATTCACTGGAGTAAATATATTTTGGAGACTCGGCTTAAATGTTCCTGCAGATTTTGAGAGGCTCATGACTAGAGCTGTATTCTATTAATGTTTACTGGTATTAGCGTTCTGTAAATCTGCTGTATAATTACCATTTAGGAACCCTGAATTAAACTAAGGTTGATACAAGGCAACAATAGTCCCATCAACGTGGGACAATTTATCACTGGACAATCATATTTTCAAAAATAGCCATGCTACTCCTGGGTTTAGATACAGCAAATGTTGTGTATATCACAGTATTAATATACAAGTTTCTCCCCCAATGTTGTATCAAAATATGGTAGAATCAAATAATTAACCTTTGATGAAGGGACTTAAGTCCCAGAAGTGTAAATCTAAGTGGTCTGTTTGCCATGTGTGATTTTTATTGTCATGTACAATAATAAAAAGATAAAAATAAAGTATTAAAAAAAAACGAACTAAATAAAAAGGTGAATAAAGAAATCATGTATTTTGACCTTACAGAACCAAAATAGTCTCTCTACTTTCCTAACATGACTACTATCTACTGGGTTTCAGACTGGGAAATGAGCAGGGTATCTAGTTAATAAAATCCACCTTTCTGTTTGTCTGTTGTATATGTATATTACAGACGCACAATAGCTCCCCTATAGTTAGGATTGAGTAGGCTGTTTAATGTTAAACCCCAATTTTTGCACCTCAATAACTTTGGTGGTGTTTCTTAAAGTAGCCCCAAACTGGTCAGGCTGTCAGATTCTCAAGGTGTGAAAAGCCTTGTGGCAGCATGTTGTTCAGTTTTTGAGATATGGAGTATCAAAAAATGGGGGAAAAACACATTTGGTTTTCTAATACTTGACACTGTATATTTTTTGTTCTCACCTACAACCTAGATAGTGTAGAATTTTTTACATGAAATTTTCAGGGTTGAAGGGGCCAATGTGAAGGGTCTGCCTTGGGATGGTTAAGTGAAAAAAAATTAAATGTTTGCACAGGTATAATGATTTTAGAGTTAATGTTCTGATGCGAATGGTAAACAAACCAAAAAAAAAGTGTGTGCTTATTTTCATGATTTACCTGTCATGCTGAAAAAAATATCAATTGTGTGGAAAAGAAAACTTATTGTGTCATCTACCATCTTGTTTTTTCTTGTAAACTCACAAATATTGAAAATACAAAAAAAAAAAAATTTCAAGAAACAAACACCTGAACCTAGCAAAACCAGAACATCTATCCATCCATCCATCCACTTATCCACCTACCTATCAAAATAGATATTTACTAAGCAGACCAGGGTGCCCACCCCAGGTACTGCTTTTTCTCCCCCCTCTCCTTCAGGTCACCTGTTCCCAATCTTAATACTTATTTTTTGAGTATATAAGCAGACCAGGGTGCCCACCCCAGGTACTGCTTTTTCTCCCCCCTCTCCTTCAGGTCACCTGTTCCCAATCTTAATACTTATTTTTTGAGTATATAAGCAGACCAGGGTGCTCACCCCCAGTATCACTTCTGAGGACCCCCCCCCAGGTTGGTAGCCCACTGTTCCCAATTGTATACATGGTGGCACCAAGGTGCCCATGCCCACTACCACCCAACAGTAGCCCACTGTCACCTGAAAAAAAGAAAGCCATCCCTCATTTTTGTTTACCTACAAAAAAGAAAATGGTCTCTTTCTGATCTTACTCCCCCACCCCGACCTTCCACTCAGCACCCACCACCCACATTCAACACACACCCTCATTCATCCGAACACGTCCCATGGTGAAGATCCACTCTCTGATCAAAGACAGGTCTTGCTGCTGGAACCAACAGCTGCTATAGAAGAAAAATAAGGTAAGAGTGGTTTGATGCATAACTTTGTCATTTTTGCATATTCTGACCCCACATTTTCAATATGACCTTTTTGGGACCCACCTCATGACCAATGGCAGTGGAATTATGCAAATCATGCCCAAAAGGCAACTTCATGGTCAGTTGGTGAAATCACCTTTCGAATGGGATTGCTCTTGTTCATGAGGTGGGGTCATAAGAAGGCAATGCTGACAATTTGGGGTCAAAATATGTAAAAATGGTAACGTTATGAACGTATGTTGACATTTTTTTATGCTCGCTTGTAACTTTGCTGACTTTAAATATTCTGACCCTAAATTTTCAACATAGTCGTTTTTTCACACCACCTCACAGCTGTCCTTTTTCAAATCCTGGCCAAAATGTGTTTTCGCACTGTGGTGTGGAATGACATTTTGGTGGTGCAGAATGATATTTCTTCAGGGATTTGAACATTTTCACATACCGGGTTCATGAGCTGGAGTAATAAGAAGGCTATGCTGAAAATCTGGTGTACAAATATGGTAAAATGCTCACGTTATGAGTGAACATTGCAATATTTCAATATTTCAATGTTCACTCGTACCTTTGCTAATTTTCAGTATTTTAACTCCAAACTATCAACATAGTAATTTTTCTACACCACCTTATAAATATGACAGGTGTCATTTGTCCAGTCCTGGATGATTCTGGTGCAAAATGACTTTTCAGCCAATATAGTATAAATGCTACATGTCATGTTTATAAGGGTATTCATAAAATGACTATCTTGAAAATTTGGGGTCAAAATAAAAAAAATATATACATAAAACTGCTCAGAAATGTTGTTTGTAGTGCCAGACTTTATCCATGCAGGTATGCTTTGTGATCCAGTGCTGCTGAGCTGCTTTCGGGGGCAAGCTCAGTGACCTAGCTGCATGGGATGATGGTGGAGGGGATGCCGCTGTTATGCGACACCCCACAGGCCAGGAAATTCAAGCTGCACAGTTGTTCGCATAGACACAGGTACCCTATAGTGAAGACAACTGTTCTTGTTCACTCTTACACATTCACTCTTTGTTCTTTTAGATCTCTTTGCCTCTTTAGAGCAAAAAGAACAAAGAGTGACTATGTAATGAATGTGTAAAAAGTGAACATGTAAAGAGTGAACGAGGACAGTTGTCTTCACTATATGGTACCCAGGCCCATGCAGACAACCCTACAGCCTGCGTTTCACAGCTGAGGTAGGCTGGGTGGGGGATGTGCCAGGCCCTGTACTTCTGCAGGTGAACAGAGTCTTCCCATGGTGCACGGTCCAAAGGGCCCTGCGCATCTGCACCTGTTCACTCAGGTCCCAAAGGGACCTGTGTGAATGGGTATACAATTACACCATCTCAAAAAGAAAGGAAATTATTTGCATAAAACTTTGTTACTGCACCAGTTAGGGTAACAATGTCACAAAAGTAGGGAAATGTGGCATTAGAGTTTCCAACTCTAATTCCCCACCCCAAGCAGCAAAAGGAAAAATCATTGGGTTTTGGGTCTCCAGAGTCTTGGCAAATCAATGGTGGTGTCTTCCCTTGAGGTTTTCAAATCTAATACTAACCCTTCCACCCAGCCCATAGCATCCAGTGCAAAACACAAGGTGCAGCTATAAGCCAGTGCCTTATAGTGATACTCTCCTTAAAGGTAAAGAAGGATGTCTTGTCACATGTTGCCCACACAATGTATTAGAGTCCTTCTATAAAGTAAGATATCTAACATGTCAGCTGTTAAAAAAAATGATTTCTTTAGGTTGCTTGCGTAATCAGGATCTCTAGGTCCTGCAGTATTAATGTAGGGGAGCTGAGGATTACCCTTAAAAAAATAACATTTTGATGCAATTCAGCTTATACTGTATTTTAGATTAGTTCTGTGCTCCATTGTTTATTACTGAGGTAATCTGCATGAAAATAGGATCCATGTTCCTCAAGAGTTCCTCTGCTTCTGCTGCTTATTCCCCACCTGAGGTTGTAATACTTCTCCTGTGACATCACAGTCATTCCCATATCGGACAGTGATGTCACTCCAGAGGATTATGACTTCAAGTAAGGAGTAAGCCACAGAGGCAGAGGAACTGTTTTCATGCATATTTCCTTAGTACTAAATAACAGGGAGGAGAACTCTATGGAAGATATATGAAATACAAGCTGAACTGTACCGAACTGTACCAAAATAGCATGTTTTGCAAAGTTTTCTCTGAGGTGAAGCTCTGTGAATTGCTTACATATGCTGTCATTTCACTATTACGTTCATTCTTGTATTTTTTTTTTCCTATAGTATTATCGTGTTGAGACATTCCAGAAGAAAGCCGTTTCTTTGGCAGAGGTGTAGTCAACACAAAATGTCATTATAAAAAGTAAGAGTGCAACACAAATCTTTCATGGTGTCAAGTTACCAATGAGCTGCATCACAATTAGGTGTATATAAGGTTACTACTGCTTGCAGCCAGATAAATTCCACCTGAATGGAAACTGTAAGGAAAAAACAAGCTTGGTACGTGTGTCTGCAGCAAAATGGCAATAAAATAACAGGTTTATCTTGCCTACAAATCACGATAGAACAGTCAATATGTAAACAGCTGATAAACACCCCCTTGGTCTCTCTATTGCTGAGAAACTTTCAGATGTTGAAAATCAACTCCTTTTGTCTTCTTGCTGCTCATCTGCTATATATTAACTTGAAACTCTGGGCAGCCAATGATCCCACAGGGGCCTTTCATCTCCAGAGATGCCTGGTACAAATTAAGCCCTCTCCCGTACAGTTTCTCTTTCCACCACGGGCACACACTGTGGCAAGCAGCTGATTTATTAGCACTTACATTTTCTGCCACTCTGTGTGGTGTGACAGGATCACCATTTGCTTTAAAACAGCTATTTTCTGCATGTATCAGGATAGAAATCTGGACGTTAGGAATGGATCTGCAAGTCTCCAGTAAGCAGTTTTATTCATACCTATTCCCAATGTCACACTCTGCACAAAATTATGTAGTCATATAATCTAATTTCCTTTTGTTTTTTTTAGGTCACTTTAGTGCATGTTTACCAATTAAGTCTGCAGATATTTCATCACTGTCGCTTCTTGCAAGTCCTGCTAGAAGATAAAGGGGTCTACTGCTGGGGGACTAGGAGCTGCTAGATGCTCCTCAGTCCACTCAAGGACTCCCACAAGGGTAGCTATGAATGCCCTGGCTCAGGAAGTGGCAAGTCTAGAGGTGCCACTCCTTTCTTTTCTTCTCAACTCATCAAATATAAGATTGAATACTCCTGTGAGCCTGAACTAGAAACTCACCACTGCATGAATTCTCTCCCAGATCAGCTCCTGGCTCTGTCTTAATGTCCATGAGCCAGTGTTTCTAAGACAAAAAATCTTCTTTGCAAAGAAGTGCTCTTAGCCACCAGGTCAACTACCTCCATGCCCCTCCTTGACTATCTTTCCTTTGCCTCTCATGTCACTCCTTGATCTCAGACCTTTTCTGCTCCCTACATCCCTATAATTTATAAATATTCCTCCTACCACCTCTGTAACTGCCTGCATTCACCAGCATCTCATCCCTCTAATCCATGCCTTCTTCTCCCCCTACTCAACAGCTGCAATACCCCCCTGTATTGTCTTCCCACGTCCCCTCCTCACTAAGCTTCAGTTTGTTCAGAATACTCCTGAAGGACTTCTCTTCTGCTCTTGCAAATGGGACCACATGATCTGCTACTCAGAAACCTGCTTTGGCTTCCCACCCACTTCTGCATATACTATATTACAAAATCGCTCTGCTTGTTTTTAATATTCTTCATGGTCTGCCCCTTCCCCCCCAATCTCTCTCTCACGTCAGTCTCTAGTTTCCATTTCTGTAACTCTGGGCTTTTCCCTGCCCCTCACATTACTCTCCACACCACTAGGAGGAGGTCTTTCAGCTCTGCTGACTCTGCAATCTGGAGCAGTCTTCTTGCCTTGATGCACCTCAGACTCTCTCCCACCATCTTCAAATTCAGCCTTTGTTCTCTAGCTACTGACTCGTCATCCTGCAGTACCGGCTGAACCTGAACATAAACCTGCAGACAGAAAGTCCTGCTTATGTTCCGCATTTTAACTCTGTGATTATTTTATACTATAAGCTGTTGATTCTTTGCTGCCTGCCTTGCAAAACATTTTGTGATACACTATATAAGATGTACTACGTAAAAATTAAATTGCACTGTATTGTGATTTCAGCTACCAATTCGACCAGAAAAATTGGGATGGGTATCAGATGCAGTGGATAAATGCATTAGCATTCCAATGCACTGGACTGCTACATTGCAATGCAGGACATCAAACAGATGCAACAGTCCTGGAGAGAGCAACAAACAGCAGTCTGCACACAGAACATTTATTGGAAAGTCAGTTTTATTCAGAGCTGAGAACAGCAGAATACAAGCAGCAACAACAGCAGCATATGGTGCAAAACAGTGTGCCAAAGTCACCATAGGAGGTAGCTGACCAGGTGTTTCACCTAAACAGGCTCTGTCAAGGGCGAGGGACCATTTAATACAGAGGTCTCCAGCCAGAAACTCTGCTTGGACACAGATACTGTGTAGACATTGCAAATTACTCAGTGGCTAGAAAGAAACCAACCACATGACTGGCTGAGATATTTTATCCATGATAAAATCCCAATACATATTTACAGGTAAGAAAAAGTCCCAGCCAACAGTTCGAGGACTGATCTGCATAGAGGACCACTTTCTATTGGGATTAAAGTCAGGATGTGTTTTACATCTGTCCCACTGAAATGCACTGGGGGACAGGGATATGCCTTTTCATGGCTGTCAGTGAGTGAGTGGTGTGCCTTGTTATTGCTCCTTGCAACTGTCTGTAACACTGTGCTAACTTTCTGCTGGCTGCACCAAGAAGAAGAGTGCATGAGAACCTGTTGAGCAAGTGTTGGTACTCAGGTGAACATGCAGCTATTCTAGCTGATACACTGAAGAAGTCATCGGGTTCTTTAGTCTAGCCCCCTTCCCACCCCCAACTGTGGTGACAAGAATCAAAATAAATGAGCTCACAGAGTAAAATCGTTCCTCTCCCCCCAGTTACCTCTGATGAGTCCTGTTTGACCATCAGAGAATAACAAACAAAAAAACATGATATGCAGGGGGGGCTATTAGTGAGATTGGTGCTGGAGGGATGAAACAAATCGCCTGGTGTTGGATGGACTTGAACCACTGTATACAGTGTAGGCAGCATTACTGAAAAGCAGTGCCAATGCATCATAGCCCTCCCTGTAGGCACTACATACACTGTATATAAAAATCAGCAATAACACATGCTAGGGTTTGTAATGTCATGTCATCTCATCACTTCTCTGGTACACGAGACACTCTGCCTTCATCTTTGTTCTTCCCACTGCACCCAAGATGTGATAATACCCTATGACATACCATACTCCATCATGTATTTTTTCTTCATGGTAAAATGAATAGAAACAAATTCCTAAAAGCTGACTGGTCCAAATCCATTTCCAGCCGTGAAGATGTCCAAGTGCAACTTCACAGCCAGAAATGATTCTACATGATTACATAACAGCCTTTTCTCTCCACAGAATAAATTGTCTAATCACAGTAAGGCACTCTAGGTTGTGTGTTATGCTTGTTTACATCACATCTTGGATGGCTGCACCTGATGCCTCAGAACATATCCGAAGCATGATGCTATGTAAGCAATAATATCTGACAGGGTGGGCATTATTGGGAAATACCAGACCACCCAGGGGCGTAATGAGGCCCAATGCTGCAGGTGGAGGGCCTTACAGCCCCTGGAAGGTTCGGCATGTCCCAATAATTCCCACCTTGGAGGGTATTATTGTGCTTAGAAAATGGGCTTATATTATTATTTTTTAAAATAATGATTTAAGAAAAAAGTGTATAATATAAAAAAACAAAACACCAGAAATGTTGGGTTCAGTAAAATAATCCCTTTACCAGTTTAGTGCCACTAGAGGGTGCTGCTGTTTTTGAGATCACTTTTTTGTGTAAGCTTGGAGTGTCACCTTTCCAGGACTTTGTTAGTTTATCATTCAGCCAGAACATTGTTTTAATTTTTCATTGCGTCCCCCCATGAGTTTATTATTCGTGGTATGGAGATAAAAATGGTTTTGGTTGCAAGAGTGTGAGCGAGGAGTGAGTGGCTGCTCTGTGGAGCGGGAATGACACAGTGTCCTGTCACATGCGATCAGGAGACCTGGAAGTCAACTGCTCAGTTCTGCAGGAAAAAAGTACACTGTGGGCGGGATATTCAGACTGCGCCAGACAGGGGCGCAAGCCTGGGCGCAGCACAACTGGGATGTGCCAGGGCATGACCCAGATGATATTCAACGCTGCTGCGCCATGGCTCAGCACCGTTGAACATGGCACAGGGGCCGCCCCCACTGTGCACGGTGCAGTGGCACTGCGCCAGTGCAAGAGGCAAGTGAGGAGCAGGGGAATGCACCAGCGCAAGTGCGGGTGTGCTAGGCACAGCAACCGCGATATTCAGTGCTGAGTATGCAAATATGGCCATTATGCATGCAAAGTGCAAATGGGGCCATTTGCAGGTCACTATGGCCCCATTTGCATGCAGGTGCGCCAATCCCAGGCGACGTGCGCCTGGCGCTCTGACAGGCTGCAGCCGTTGGGGACCGACGCCCCCTGCCCCTTGGCAGGCAATGCGCCCCAACGCCCAATCGCAGGCATGACATAAATAAATCCCTGGTGGTCCAGTGGACCTGCTCCCCTACCCGATTGTGGGCAAATTAATAAATTATTCTCCCTGGTGGTCCAGTGGACTAGATCCCCTGCCCGATCGCGGGCTTCTGTTGTAAAGAAATGCCCAGGTGGGCCAGCGGTATCCCCCCTCCCTGCCCGCCTACTCAGACCCGCCATCCCGCTCCCCCTCCATCAGCAGCGGGCGGCAGCTCCCCACTCAGAAGCCGCCTGGCCACTGACTGACAGCATACAGTATGGCTGTATGCCCACTGGTCCACTTGCTGACCAACTCTCTCGTTAAGTGAGAAAAAAAATGGTGACTGGTCAACTATGAAATTCGGGGTGCCCAATAATATGCTAAGTAATGGGGCACCCCGAATTGGCACTTGTTTTTAGCTCTGCATCTACTGAAAAATAAATGCATGCCCTGGCATGGCCGTTCAGCCAATCAGCATGCATTATTTTTCAAGCCCATTTTCTAAGCCAGCATAACACATGCCCAGTCATGCCTTATTGTTCAAATAACCAATACCTCATGATATTTTAAAACAGAAATTCATACTGATCCTTACCCAGCATAAAACTACATGATCTTACAACCACATATTTACATTGTGTTCAGAGCTTGCCTCCATTGTATGAAACTATGCCACCCATTCTGACTCATTTCCACACATGGTGGCCCCACACCTGTGTGATGAAAGGTTGAGAGTATGTTGTTATGTTTCATGAGTGTTAACTGTGATTGTTCCTGTGGCAGGAAGGGCATGCCTTGGTTAAGGAAGTGTTAAGAGTTCAACTGACGCAGATCTGAGGTATTTATTTTACAGCTATAAAAGATTTTTTTTCAAATCTAAACTTGGGAATTGCGATGCAGTTTGCTGGGGGGAGGGGGCTGCTGCTGTCAAACAGTAAGTGCAGTAGTCCAAGCTGATTTTTTTTTTTTTTTTGTCAGCTAGCACTGACTGCCGTATTACCTTGTGTTTTCAAGCAGTATAGTGCTGTCTGTGTAATTTAGTTGTTAGCCTTCTCACTTCTAGGCCAGAAGGGCACAATTTCAAGCCCCACGCCACAACATGTGGTCACACTCAGTCCAGGAAATACTATCCTTGAAGATTCCGTGGCACTATTCAACTAAACAGGGAATAACGCCCACCGCCATGTCATGGCCAGCACTCCCTAAACCCGGTATGGATGCAACTGTCCACAGCAGTTTTTTGGATGCTGCCGGGGTAAAATGGCTGCCGTGCTTGCCTGTATATAGTCATTGAACTAAACGTCCTCGTCTTGTAAAGTGCATGGAAATACAGAATGCATGGGAAGTACCATCATATATATTTACAACATGTATTTTTATCAAGGGGTGTTGTAGACCAACTTAGTGATGGGCACAAATGTTCTGCTATCTTCATCTTATTCGAAGCAATGATTTAGCATGTTCACTTGAGTGTAAAACTCATTTTTACGAGTGAAAATCCTGTTAGATTGCCATCGTTCATTTGCTGCCTTTGTATCGGTCTGAATTCTTCCATCTTGTATCTGTCATACTTGATGTTACTTTGTTATCCCCGGATCAATCAATCAAAATCTTTATTTACCCAGGCGATCACCATTGAGCAAGCTCATTTACAAGGTGGACCTGCAGTTTACAAGGACGAGGGTACGGAATAGAGTACAAGTAAAATATACATAAAACAACAGTAGCAAGACGTATACAACAAAATACATACAGTGTAGAAATAAAGGTAAATAATATATACAGAGATGCCTTTTATAATCCTATCCATCAATAACATGTTCATAGCTTGTAAAGGAGTCCCTGGGATATGGAAAACCGCACACGTAGGAGGCAGGGACGCTGGCAGAAAGATTCTGGGATACTAAGCAGGTGGTATCAGAGCATAAGGGTGGGCGATGGGGGGTGTTGCAGTGAGTACGTAGTACCAGTGGGACTGGAATGGACTGAGGTGAACCGGTAGTACCGTTGGGACTAGAATGGGCTGAGGGGAGGGGGGAGTAATCTTGGTAAGGGAACACTCAGTTTGAACGGGAAGGACTTAGATTGGAATGGTGGAAACAGTTACAGAGCTCCACAAATGTTTTGGCATACAGGGTCTTGAACATAGCAAGACTAACAGGGAAGCTAAGTCTCAGCGATTTCTGTATCCTATTCCAAAGTGTGGGCAGGACAAAGCTTATGACTGCTCTTCCAAAGCGGATACCGACCCTAGGTACTTTCAGGGAAACCAGCAAGTGACTTCTCAAGGCATAACTCCCAATCAGGCTTAGTGGGAGACAGTCAGCAATGCATTGTGGGAGTTTGTTGGTGATGGCTCGGAGTGTACAGAGGGCTGCATTTCTATACGGCCTGTGTTGAAGGGAGGGCCAACCCACAGCTGCATATAATGAACAGTGGTGGGTGGAAAAGGGGAGGACTGTTATAAATCTCAGAGCTCTATGATACAGTACAACCAATTTAGCAAGGTGTGAGGCTGGGCACTGGCCATACATGAAGTCAGCATAGTCAATTAGTGAGACGAACATGGATTGGACGAGCTGTCTTTTGGCGTCTGCGGTCAGGAGGTGATTTATTCTAAAGAAGAGTCCAAGCTTCTGCCTCAGCTTTTTCAGCAGTTCTTCTATATGTTCCACAAAGGAGAGTTTATTGTCTATCCAGACACCCAAATACTTGAATTTCAGTACATATTCAAGATGTTCATCTAGTAAGGTGGAGATAGAACGTAATGGACCAGCAGCGGCAGAATATGCCCCCTGGCCAGTTGGTGAGAATAGCATTGCCTTGGTTTTCTTGGCAATAAGTAATAGTCTTTTACTGAAGAGCTGGTGCAGCAGGATGTTAAAGTCGGTTTGCAGGTCGCCACAGGCAGCTTCAGGAGATTCACGGCTTGTGTAGAGCACCGTGTCTTCAGCAGGTGAATGCTTGCTTCCTTACTGCCTACATCCAGGCTGTTAATATAGATAGCAAACAGTAATGGTCCCAATATGGACCCCTGAGGGACACCTGTTTTTATCAGTTTAAGTGAAGAAAGCTCCCCTTCAGCCTTGATCTGTTGTTGCCTACTGGCGAGGTAGTCATGGAACCAGCACAAGGAGGTTCGGTCTAGGCCTACTGTTTGTAAAGTGGAGAGAAGCAAACAGTGGTCGACTGTATCGAAGGCCTTACTGAAATCCAGGAAAACTGCACAGATGAGTTTTTTGTTGTCTAAGTCCCGCTGCCAGTCATTAGTTACTTTTGCCAGGGCTTAACAGTACTGTGCTTTGCTCTGAAGCCTGACTGCATAGGGTTTAGTAAGTTTGAGTTGTCTATGAAAGATCTCAGCTGGGTATCCACAATTTTTTCTAGGAGCTTGGAGAGCATGGGGACGAGGAAGATCAGCCTATAGCTATTTAGGTCACAGGGATCCCCTGATTTAAACAGGGGGATGACGTGAGCAACTTTCCATAACTGAGGGAGGGAACCTTGCGATAGGGACAGGTTGAATAAGTGAGAGATAGGTGCGGCAAGGATGTGATAAGCAATTTTCAAGTAACATGGGTCGAAGAAGTCAGCCCCAGCACTTTTTTTAGTGTCCAATTTTAGGAGAAGATCTTCAACTTCCTTTACGGAGGTGGGTAAGAATGAGAAGGTTACGATATTGTTACTCGGTTCCGGGAGCTTAGTGTTGATCTGTGGGTGTAGTCTGCTTACCGGTGCATTATCGAATGCTAGGCCTGCAGTGGCAAAATGATTGCTGAAGGCCTGCAGGATCTCGTTTCTGTCACTGATTATAGCATTGTCTGAGGTAATTTTGGAGGGAAGCACATTTCCTAGAGAATGACCAGTCAGTTCTTTTAGTGTGGACCAGAACTTGGTAGGGCATTTCGATGCAAAATCTAGCTCAGATCGGTAAAAATTGGCCTTGGCCTCTCTGACCATCTTAGTGTAGGTGTTTCTAGCTGTCCTGAAAAGACACCAGTCTTCGTCTGTGTGTGATTTGTGAGCCTTTTTCCTGAGTTGATCTCTTTTTAGTAAGGCAGCCTTGAGGTCCGCTGAGAACCAACGACATGTTCTAGCTATTATACGTGCTTTTACCAGAGGAGCATGGTTATTTAGGGCACTGGTTATAATTTCATGGAAGATGTCGTAGGCATTACTCACCGATTTAGCAAGGTAAAAACTCTGCCAGTGCAAAGAGTTTTTTAATTCATTGAAGTATGCGAGAGGCAAAGTTCCGTCTGGACCTTTTAGTGGTAAATTTAGATGTTGGTGGGGGTTTAGCGTCAGTTCTTATACCAGCAATAAAGCAGTGGTCACTAACATCAGCTGAAAAAGTTCCGGCATGGGAAAAGGAATATGGTTTGCTTATTAGAAGGGCATCCAATAGGGTGCTGTTCATTGGGTTTTTCTTGTTAATGCGAGTTGGCTCAGTAATAAGTTGTGTGAACCCGTGGGAGTCGCAGAATTGCTTCAGGGGTAATGAGACCTTAGTCAACCAATCACAATTAAGGTCTCCTAGAATAATTGTTTCAATGGGGACACAGACCATAATAGATGACAGATAGGACAGGAGCTGAGGCCCCGCGGCTGGTGGTCTGTAACAGCCTATGACATGGAAAGCCATTGATGGGGAAAGTTCAACTTTAAGGGACAAACATTCGAATCCACCTGCAATAGAGGTAGAGTCTAGGATGGACACTGAAAATTTGTTTTTGACATAGATGACTACTCCGCCTCCCCTGGACTGCCTATCGGCTCTAAATAGGAGGTAGTTAGGGATAACCTCTCTATCTGGGGTGGATGCCCGAAGCCAGGATTCAGAGAGCACAAGTACGTCTGGTGCAGTACGAGTAATCCATGCCTGGACTGATGTAAATTTCTTTAAAAGACTGCAAACATTTGCATGCATAAAGCTGACTCCTTTCAGTCTTGTAAGGTCGGATGGAGATGAGAGAGCTTTTGTGGGACCAGGGTTGAGTTCAACATTACCTGAACACAAAAGTAGTAGGAACACAATTTTCCTTAGGGCAGCAAGGAGTAGTATGAAAGCACAAATCTTTCTGCATCTAGTATAAGTTTGAGTGCAGGGGTCCAGAGTCCAAAGTTTCCCCTTGTGCTGACCTAGGGATGCGTAGCCTATGGTCCATCCAGTATAGCACCAAGACGTGTAGGTTTTGGGTGGGTGGGGTGAGGGGCCACATATTGGTAACAAGGTAGCGGTCCCACCGCGAGGAGATTCCACAAAGTTAGAAGGGTGCGGGGTCATGTGGCGGCAGCATAAGTTATATGTAGTATTAATATAAAGGCAGTCTAGCAGTGGTAGGCATGACTCTATGTTGGGGTCAATTCTGCTCGAATGGTCTGTCACGTGGGGTACTATACATAAGCAAGTAAGTAACTGAAACCACACGAGGACTGCCATGATTGCCCAACGTGTTAACAGAGTGCGAGTTGCACCAAGACTCACTAGCTAGGTTCTACAAGTCTCAAGGATCACTGCTCCGTGTTAGACTAGCTAAAAGAGACAGGGATCAATGGTATGCAAAGATGCATGAAAACAGCCTGACGGCACAGATGTCTTAAGGATTTATCTTCAACAGGCAGGGGTATCCTACGATTACGCTTCATGAAGAATATCGGGGAATTGCTTAGAGGAGACAAGTGAGCTCAGGAGAGGATCACCCCTTTAAGAAGTTACAGAAAGAAGAGTCCCTTTAAGCAATTGCTGAAATTGACTAGTGAGAGGCCTCAGGGGGCGTGGATCACTGGGGAAGTGTATTTAATAAAGGAGGGAGGAGGGGTTGGGGGGGTTGGCGACACAAAATTGTCCAGAGAGCAGTACAGCAAGGCAGTGACTGAGCTGTGTTTTGAAAAAGGCACCTTATGTGCTTCCTTTCTCAGTGGGGATCTGCAGCATCCAATCAGGAAGCAGCCTCAGTCCCCAGGAGCCAGTCCAATTAAGGGGATTGAAGCCTGACAGCTCCGAGCTAGGAGCTGACAAAACGTACTTGCTTTCCTTGGTCAGGGGGTGGCGGGCTGGATGCAGAGGTCCTGCCGCCAGCAGGTAGCAGTGCCAGGGCCACTCAGCTGAGAAAAGGACCCAAGTCTCTGATCATCCACCTGATTACCAATAAACAGATAAAAATATATTTGTCTGCATTTTTCTTTACCTTTCTTCTCTCTTCTTGTATCCTTAACTACTCACCCTAATCACTCCATTTCATGTAAGAAATGCAAATTAGAAAGACATTTTCTCAATTCAAAGAGTGTCTTTTTACTGAGCACCTAATGGCCCTGTATACAGCCCATCAGCTTCTCTACCCTACCATCCCACTCCCACTGAGAAAGGCTCCACTAACATCTGAGACTACCAGCTCCTACACTGATATCCTCATTCTGGGAGAGGCGCAGCAGCACATTCTTATAATCCAGAGTCCATTTAATATTTTATGTCATGAAGCATTTTTAGGGGATTAGGTCTCTTTTCAAAGAGCTAATCCTCATAATTTAGGCCGTCATTACAAAGAGCTAGCCAAAGTAGGTGTTTGCTTTGGGAGCAGTTCTATTACTAAAACCCCCATGCAGAAGAGCACTGCTGGAAGAGGACTGCAAGAAATGACAGCATATGAAATACCAGACACTAACTGTGGGGCAAGAGACCCAAAGACTTCTTTCTATGGCCTTTAGTTTTTATCTCATAGTGACTTACTTTTTATGTTGGCTTGCCGCTCAGGCGCAAGCCAACATCTTGTCTTCTTAGTAGTGTAGATTTCAGAGGTGTGCGTAAGGTGAATGCAACGCACACTTTAGTGGGTGCATCCCTCGTTCCCCAATAAACCAGTATGCAGGCACTGACACAACAAATATGTAAAGTGGACAAACCTTGTAAAGAAAGTGCCGCTACAATCAGAAAAAAGCTTGTCATGCAGTGGCACAACAACAGAGCCTCCCGACGTGCCAGCATTCCTGGTGAAGCATTGGAATAAAAATGGCGGCAGTGTCTGCCGCCATCTCTTGCATGAACCCTATAAAGCCGACTTCGCGGGTGCACAATACTCCTGTCGGCATGTAAAATAACTGCCCCCGCAAAGACTGTGTGGCACACTGGGAGCCCAACACAGTGTGCCTCAGTTTTACAAAAGCTGACTGCCGTTGGCGTGTTCCTGCCCCACCCACACTGTGTGCCACACTGGAGCCCACCCCAGTGTGGCCAACATCACCCCCAAGTCACACAGTGTGCCCAACATTGTTGTCATACCTGAAAAAGAAAACAGTCCGTGATGTTTTTATTTTATTTATTTTTATTCTGAAACAAAGAAAACGGTCCTCATTGTGTTCGGTGCCCACTCCCCAACCCACACCCACCCTCTTCCTGCCTTCCCACACCCCACACCCCCACTCCATACTTACCTCTGGAGCCTGGCATGGCAATCTTCAGTGGAGCGGGAACACATCAGCTCTCTTCAAAGCCGACCATGACTGAAGAAATGCCGGTAAGCTGTATAATGGCATAAATGGGGAGTTTTCAACTTAGGTGGCTATATCAGCCATTTTTGGGAATTTTCCCTCCAAATTTTCAAAATGGGGTGCTTGGGATCCCACCTCATGAACACATGCACTGTCATCTCGTTACCTGGCCCCGAAAGGTCATTTCCCGGTCACTGCACAAAATCACCTTTTGGGACCCATTAATGAAATGACAATGCCACTGTCCACGAGGTGGGGTCCCAAAAACCCTGTTTTGCAAATTTGGTGGAAAACTTCCAAACAATGACTGTGTTACGAGCGTGCGTTGTAACTTTGACAATTGTTAATATTTTCACTCCAGATTTTCAACATTGCCATTTTTTCCACACCTCCTTATAAACATTACAGCTGTCATTTTTCACATCCTGCCCGAAATGTGTTTTAGCACATGTGGCACACAA
The DNA here is from genome assembly GCA_016271365.2 of Neoceratodus forsteri. NCBI lineage: Eukaryota > Metazoa > Chordata > Ceratodontiformes > Ceratodontidae > Neoceratodus > Neoceratodus forsteri. The sequence continues at coordinate 1,488,812,960 of CM057455.1, read as the reverse complement.
TGACGCAGTCACTGTGCAAAATCAATGTTCAGGACAAATTAACAGAATCACAGTGAGACTGTCCCAAAATGCCTATGTTGTAAATTTGGTAAAAAAAAATCACTAAAATAATTGTGATGAGGGCGATAGCCATGCAGTTTCTACACATGCTCGTGGACGTCAACAATTTTTCATATTTTTACTCCAGATTTTCACCATTGTTATTTTTTTTTTTTACACCTCCTTATGAACAGTACAGCTGCCATTTTTCACATCCTGCCCGAAATGTGTTTTCGCTCATGTGTCACACAATGGCGCAGTCGCTGTGGGAAATCAATGTTCAGGACAGATCAACAGAATCGCAGTGACACTGTTTATGACTGGAGTTACCAAAATGCCTACATTAAAAATTTTGTTAAAAATATCCCCCAAATAATTGTGTTATGGGCATGCGTTGCGCAGTTTCTATGCACACTCATGACGTCACCAATTTTTCATATTTTCACTCCAGATCTTCAAAAATGCTATTTTTTACACCTCCCCATGAACAGTGCAGCTGTCATTTTTCACATCCTTCCCGAAATGTGTTTTCGCACCTGTGGTGCCAAAATGCATAGTCACTGTACAAAATCACCTTTCGGCAAACTAACTCATAGTGCCACTGTTCAAGAGGTGGCATCACAAATGGCCAAGGCTGAAAATTTGGAGTGAAAATACCAACAAATGCCAGGGGCATTAGGGGTTCCAACTGCTATGCCCCACCCTGTAGAGAATGACAGGCGTCAGGGATGTGACTTGGCACTGTCGGTTGTAATGCTCACGCCATTCCCAATTTCAACCTGTAGCCAGTGACATACAAGGTGTGCCTTGGACTCTTCGACCCAAAGTTCACCCCATTCTCCTATACTGCACCCATATCAGCATATTTCCTTATGGAATGGGGTGAATGTAAGGCCCGAAGACCTCAAGGCACACCGCTGCACTTGTCGGTGTCTACAGGGTAGGATGAGGTGAAATGGCATAATTGTTATGGCTGATGACCCAAAGGCACACCCCAGTGCCTGTAACTCTGCAGGGTGGGGCTGGGGTCGGCATCAGTTTACTACTTCACTGCCAATCCTACTGTGCATCTCTCTAACTCCTGCACTACCAATGCCAGTGCCAGCAAGCCAACATTCAGCATTGACAAATGCTTGCTTCACTGCAGAGATAACTGGAACACAACCAGGATCTATGGGCTCATAATCAGATCACAAATACTGAAAGACTACGCATACTGATGCAAACATCAGTGTATAGCCTTTAATAAAGGTACCTGCATATAAGGTGGACATGACTTATTTTTTTTAACTAAGGTTCAGGCCCCATTTAACCCCAGTATAGAATCCCCACTGTTTCCAAAGCTGTTTATGTTCATTTAAAATGTAAACAAAATTCTCCTTAACAAGGCTGTTTAATTTATCTATTTAAAAATTGGTGGCCCACATAGACACACTAAATCGGAGCTCATTTTCAGGTTCGACCTGAGGCAGTGGACAGAGCAGGGAGTGAAACAGCAAAAACAAATAAAAGTGACTAACAGGTGCACGTACACGAACAATAAAAGTAAGGTACAAGTAATAAAAGTACAAGTAAGAAATTCCAGAAAAACAAAACAATTTAAAATGTCTAAGGTGCGTTAGTTATGAATGCAGCCAGGATGAGAGATAGGAAAGCATGCCACTAACATATGGCAATCTATCTGTAACCAAATCATGATGTGCAATTCAAATTACAGACTACATGGAGTTTTAAGCTATATGCTAGAGTAAAAGGCAAAATGGGTTAATTGTGCTGGGTGTGGATAGGGCAAGGTTTGTTATAATATGGGGAAGAGAAGATGGCCTGTTGCAGGTGCATGCTTTTGAGAAGTGTGCCACTAAGAGTGGTTTTGAGAGCATGGAGGGAGGATGATAAATGGACGGGGAGAGGCAGGTTGGAAGGCATACAGACAAACCAAACTGACCTGCTATAAATGTACTGTGGGGATGGGAAAGAAAGCAGTGGATGATTGGAGGGAGTAGGAGAATGGGATGGTGGGGTTAAAGAGAGAGTAGGGCACGTGAAAACAGTGGCCAACCATTATTTGACCAGGAAAGGGAAATAGTGTGAGAGACACTGGATTTCTAGGGCGGGGGAGAGAGACAGAGCAGTGATGGTTGAGAGATGGAACACTAAAGGAAAGTGGCAGAAGGAATTAAAAGGGGGCTCAGCCTGGCAAGCGTAGACTTTTGGGCAGCACTGTAGATGACATCCATACAGCCAGACACCAGCAAGCTCATCTTAAGGATGATTTCTTGGAGGAACAGGAGAGGAAGGAAGGATCTGTGCTGGTGCAGCACACCAAGCTTAAGGAACTACAGACACAGACAGCACTGATAGCCTGGTAGTAGTGTGGCATGTTACCCCTGCAGGTGACCTGGATTGGGGAATAATCCCAAGTCCTTGCATTTCAGGTGGCTGTAAAGCAGGACCATTCTGCCCAATGGTGGGTCAAGGAGTGCAGGGATGCATGCATCCCCACTTTCTCTGCAATGAAACACTGGTTGTCTGTGGCACTAGTGGGTAGGATGATAGGACTGAGCCTGCCACAGCTGCAAGTCACCATGCAATGCTGATTGTTACCAGATAGGAAAAAGAGGCTGGGACCTGGCTGATAGCCACTGTTGGCTACCCAGACACAAACTTTACAGCTGAATGTGGTCTCTACCTTAGTGCCGTGTAGTGGGAACTCTGCTATGGGATTGGGGGTGGAGGGCTAAGCCATGTGACCTGTATGTGGGTAAGTAGATCCTGGGTGATGGGGTTGATGGCCAACTGGGGGCACGGCCTCAGGCAGAGAAAATAAAGCTTTCTTTTTCTTTTTTTAAAAAGAGTTAGCGAAGGAAATTAAATTTCTTACCTCCCTCATACAAGATTAGTATTTCAAGATGAAAACTAAAACAAATACGAAGAATATATTTAATCCTAAAAGAACTGCTCAGTGCAGATATTACATCCCTTTACAATCTGTGTTAGGAGGTTTTGCCTTCATAGCAAGATTGTTATTATATATATGAAATAATTGTCTAGTTACCATGAATATTTTACCTCACTAGAGTCTTCCTGTTGGTTAATAAGGGATAGTGCATCCTCTGCAGCCTGCCGCTTAGCCTCGGCAACTGTGCGCTCAATTTTTGCCCTCTCCGTCGTGATCATTTCATGGGCTCTCCGCTCTGCTTCTGACACAGCTTTCTGTAATTCAGACATTGCTTGACGCTTGACCTCATTGACTGCTTCTTCTGTAAAGTAGGAGCAAACGGGCTATATCAGTTCAAAACATTTACTGCAGTATAACATCTTGCAGATATTAACAATGAACCAGACAAAGTAGCAAACAAGCTGCGTATCCACAGTGCAGTCCTTTTCAATTCTTAGCCAGGGGCTACAGCAGTTGATATACAGTAATGAACTAGTACATTAGTTCTCCACCATCGTCATAGTGAGCCTTCCCCGAGCCATGGAAAAGATCCTGAGCCTCCCCCAAATATTGAAATAATCTTGGACCTCCCCACAGAAAAATTGCATACTTTGCACAGTACATCAGGAACAAAGTGAAACTCCTTTGAGTAGCTGGTTTTCATTTTAATCAGCTTACTGTAACCCCCACCCCGGCAAGCCTACTCGCTCCCTATTTTGACTCTGGAATCATTGGAACCCTTTGTTGCAATACCCTTCATGGGTCAGACTGTGTTCTCTGTTTCCCCTCTATCTGAAATAACCCTTCTACACACACTGCCTCTCCCCCTCTTACCCTGCTCTTAAGCAAATTCTCAAGGATCCTTTTGCTCCCTCCCACTCTTGTGCCTAGTACCTCTCTACTTAACCCTTGTATTTGGACTAATCTGCCACAGCTCTAATCAGTCAATTGTTACCTCTCATTATTAGTTTACTGTTCATTTTTATTTGCATTACTGTTCAATTTGTATTGCTTAACTCTTTTGAAGTTACCTTCTGAACCGTATTCACTCCCCACCCTTCCCCAGGTACACCTGAAGTGAGCCTTTGCTCGATGCATCTTTCCTGGTCACCAATATATAAATAAATTCACATATTATTATCTTCTTTTAGTTTGCCTCATCCCTTCACACAAAATATGTAAAACTCAAAATTAAAATACTGTACTTTTTCGGATATGCTTGAGCCTTCCCTGGAAAAGGCTGGGGCCCTCCCCATTTGAGAAACCCTGAACTAGAGGCATAGTAATCTTAGAAATGTTTTTCTCAGGGGCTGCTCACCTTTATTAACACTTGCTAAGTTTTCCTTTCACAGACTTTCTCCCATTCTCCTACCCTAACATTACGGCTACAGCAACATTCACACCTGACACTATACCACTGCTTGGTTGGCTATCGGTGAGAGGGGTGGGATGCCATACCCTACTTCCTGGGAACCCAGTGCCTCAACATCATGCGTCTTTACTATTCTGAACTTACTATATCTTAGCCATTCAGCACTAATATGCTAATAAATGAACAGTACAGACAAGAGAACCTGACTCCAAAGGTCCAGTACATATTTAATTTAATTTGACGCATCACACTACATTGTATGATAATATGCAGACCAAACACACAATACCAGATTCTTTCACTCTTCTATCTCTCTCTCTTTCTCTCCCCTTCCATCTCTTTCTCTCTCTCTCTCTATCTACACATACACACACACTCACTCACTCTCACACAAGCCTTGCTGGTACAGTAAAATGGTTTATTTTTAGCCACTGAAGCATTCTAAATGAAATTAATCATTTATCTTCACTTCATTATAGACAGGTCACAAAGGAGCCCTTGACCAATGGTAGAGCAGCTTCAGCAATGCCTGATGGCATCACAGTGGCCTATGCTGCACTTAAAACAGACCAGTGAAATCAAACACAGTAAAATCTTTATAAAAAGAACTAATTTAAAAGCTTTACAGTTTGAAATATATAGAGTGAAGTGGACCCACAATGGACTGGCTCAGAATATACCACTTCTCACTTGTGAGGTGGCAGGACTAACATAACTCACTTGAGGCTCTCCCACTCAAAAGGTATTATCCTGACCCCTCAGCCATGAGGATAAATGGCCTATTCTAAGCCAAGCCATGTGTAACCCTCTATCTATCTGTCTGTCTGTCTGTCCGTCCATCCATCCATCGATTGCAAAAAACTGCATTAATATATCGCTAAGGTTCCAAAGTCACAAAGGATGGCGGTGGCATTAAGGCTTTCTAACCCTAATTCCTACCCCCCCCCAACCCACATCCCCTAGCCTTATGACTCAAGGCCAAGCTACAAGGTTACCCGGTTACCAAAGACTAAAATAAAAATAAATAAATAAATAAAATAAAAGGTTCTGGTCCCTGTCCCATGAGTCTGCTATTTCAAGCTACTAGTCTCGTGCTGTGCCCTACAAGTCTGCTGCTTCACTTACGGTTTTTGCAGGCTCAGTCATAATTTCTGTGGGCTCTCCGTGAAGCAGCATATCAACCAAGAGATGAGTCACAATGTTCTTTGTGCAGGGTCTGAGACCTGTAGCTTGACATAATAGACTGGGGGGGGAGGCACAACCCCAGACCTGTGGCATGGCATTGGATCACTAGGGCAAGGGATGAAGACGGGGGTGGGAGTTACTACTGAAAAAACCCTAATGCCACATTAACTGTACCTCCTTTTGTGACTTTGGACTCAACTGATGCCGTGACATTTTTTTTTTTGCAATTAACCGATTTACTTTTTAAGAAAGTAGCATCAAGCAGGCCGCTAATGTGTTTTGGCCCTGCATGAAGCAAACAGATGAGTCCTAACTTGCTTCATGCAAAGCAGGACAGGAGTCACAAACTTCTTAATATTTTGTTTGGCATGATTTAACTGTAGTACAAATTGCACCATTTTTTGCCATCTTGCTCTCGACTAGCTTTCATGTTCTGCACCTCTAAAGAGGGAGTCTATCCAAAATTTCTAGCATCTATAAATTCAGAATTTGGATCAGCATATCCCCAATCAGCCTCATGCCAAAAATGAGATCTCCAGGTTACTTTATTTAAAAGTTACACATCATTTCGTAACCCTAATGTCACTGCCTGTTCAAAAAAAGCCAGTTTCAGTGAAGGGCTACTGATATGGCAAAACCAGAACTCACAGCAAAATCTGCCCTGCAAGCTACCTTGTAAAACGTGATTCTTCCATGTTTCATAAATCTTTAGTTGTAGTAAATATTTGAAAAAGAAAAGCTGAAACTGGTTGGGTATAGGGCATGCTTTGCCATAATGTGCAGATGCAAGGTACTTAAGAATGGGATGGAGGTGGAATGCAGCAGTCAACATGGCTTTAGAATGCCAAAGTTGTGTGCAATTTTTAGAATACTGCAAGGATGAGATTTCAGAATGCCACCAAGCTACAACTGTGAAATGCAACAATGGTATAATCTTAGAAATTAGCTGGAACGTGGAATGTGGCAGAACTCGAAATGTTGAGAATGTGGCAGAGATACACAATTTCGAAATGCAGAAGACACATAGTTGTGGAATGTGGCAATGATATGCCATTTCATAATGTGTCATAATTGCTTACTTTCACCATGTGGTGATGCACAATTCCGGAATGTAGTGGGGATGCTCGATTTCAGGCTGTGGTGGCAACATGCAATTTCAAAATGTCGCATGGACATGGAATCTCAGAGTGTGGAAAGGACGCAGTTTCAGAATGTGGTGGTCACATGCAACTTCAGAATGTCACATGATGCACATTTTTGGAATGTGGTGGGATGTGTAATTTTGGAGCACAGCAGGGAAATGTATTTTTGAAATGTGATGGATACACACAATTTTGGAATATGACAGGGATGCACAATTTTAGACTGTGGCTTGGACATGCAATTTCGGAATGTGGCAGAGACTCATTTTCAGAATGTGGTGGGGATGAACACTTTTGCAATATGGTGGGGATGTGCAGTTTCAGAATGTGATGAAAACAATCAACCTTGGAATGTGGCAGTGAAAATTTCAGGATGTGACTGGGACACACAATTTTGCAATGGTGTGGGGATGCCCATTTTTGGAATAGGACAAGGAACACAATTTCAAAATTTGTCAAAAAACGCCTACTTTTGGAATGTAGTGAGAACAAGCATTTCCAGAATGTAACGGGGTACACAATATAGGAATGTAGGGAGGACACAATTTCTGAATATGGCAGGGATGAGCAATTTTGGAATGTGGCTATGATACATGATTTTGAAATATGCTGGGGACATGCAATTTCAGAATGTGGCGATGATGCACAATTTCCGACATTTTGGAATGTGATGGTGACAGTTTCAGAATGTGGTAACGATGCACAACTTTGGAATATGGTGGAGACATGCAGTTATTGAATGTGGCATAAACGCACAATGTAAGAATGTGGCGGGGATGCAGTGAACAATTTTGAAATGTGGTGGGTGCATGCGTGCAATTCTTCAATGTGGCAAGAACAAGCAATTTTAGAATAAAATAGTGTATCCTGTCACATTCTGACAGTGTGCATCCCCACTACATTCTGAAATTGTCTGTCTCCTCCAAATTCCTAAATGTGTGTCCCGGTCACACTCGCATTCCGAGACTGAATGTCCCCACTACATTCTGAGACTGAATGTCCCCCTCCAACATTCTTAAACTGTGCACCGCCTTGACATTTCATAGTTTTGTACAGCGCTGCATTTCAAAACCTCCTCCTGCTAGAGTACAGTACCATGCATCTGAACATTCTGGAAATGCATCCTGTGCAGGTTTTTCTTTGTTTGCTTCAAATAAATTACTACAGCTACAGTTTCTTAAATTTTGGGGAAAAAAAAGTCCTATAAAGTTGCTGACAGGGAGGACTAGGCTCTGAGTTTTGGTCATGACATCAGTTGCGCTACACTGAAAATTATCATTTTTTTTTTTAAATAGGGAGTGAAACCAGAGTTACAAAATGGCTAAAACCCTGCAAACAAAGTAATTTAGAGATCTAATTTCTGGTACGATACTTATTGGGAATATGCTGATTCTAATTCTACAATGTAGCACTTTCGACCAGACTCCCTCTTTAAACAATTTGTTCTTTTAGGACTTAGAAAAACTTTCACATTAGTTTCTTAATTTCCATAGAATCACACGAACCAAAAAAAAAAAGGGCTGTGCTTCAAACTTTTAATCTTGGTACTTTTTTTTGTCACATGTTACGAAGTGCATACACTATTTGTTGTGTGTACGCTCAGTGACTTTCTGAGGCAATTACAAACTTTTTCTAATTAAACTTGTTCTTGAAAGTCAACATATTAGATTGTCTTCTAGCAAACCATATAGCTATCAGCTTTTGGAGTTTAGTATTTTTCTTAGTTTTTGAAGTTTTTGTTCATGCGTAACCTTAACTTGGAAAGAGTTTTGTGTTTTTTCAGTTGTTTTACTCTGCACATGTGCAAGCAAGACTTTAAAACTTTAAAACCATATAAAATAAAATGGAAAAAGATTTCATTCCCAAAACATGAAAAGGGCCTATTCTGGGACAGGATCTAAAAAACTGTGAGTGTCATAATTTAAATTTGTGTAGTCTTTTCAGTATCCAATGGCAAAAAAAAAAATAAATTTAATTTGGAGATTTTTGTGTAACTTCACAAATTAATAATTTTTGAACTACCAAACCGACATTTGCCAAACTTGTCTAACAATCATCCCCTGGGATCAAGACAAATGCATACCAAACTTTGAAGTCCTAGGGGCCAACAAACTAAGATATACAATATCAAACATTCTTTTTGACAAACACGAACTCAGCCTTAACATACAGGTGCTAACACATCTGTATAATATATCTATAACATTTTTTTTTCAGTGGGTCACAGATATAGCTTTTGGAAGGAAAGAAAATCACTGGCCAATGAATTATTCCCTGTTTCACTTCAATTTTACAGTAGAGAGGAATGTAGTACAGGGAGGTCAACTGACTTGCGAAAGGTCATACAGTGAACTAGTGCCTATGGTTGGACTGAAACTTGCAAACTTCTATTTCATAGTTCGGTGTTCTGACCGATAGGCCTCCCTGCATTCACAAAGGTTAACTGACAACCTAGATGAAAATGGGGCAGATATGTGCATTTTCTTCTGACACATTTTCTAAGAAACTGGAAGCAGTTATATGCTTGGCTAAACACGCCGCAGCAAATGGAAAAGAAAAACCCTGCAATGTAGCCATCAACAAAATATTACAACCTGTGACACTGCTACATTATAACAAAGCTAATAATTAACCACCTACAATCTTCAACTCCCATGCGCGTGGCACTTCATCTGCTTTAATTAAAAATGATTCCTCTAGATGTATTCTTAGATTAGCTATGAAGTAGTTAATTTCAAAAGAGCTTCCATAGCCTTTCTGCATGGGCATAAACCAAACTGAGGGATTATTTAAACAAGCAAGTTGTAGCCATTTCCGGATGTTCAAAAACAGAAACACCAGCGGGGTTTAATTAAACTTGATAAGCACATCATGGCTGGTCAGGAATTGGCCCCCTATATTAAAAAGTCAACAAAAGGTGAGAATAATCTCTAAACTGCTGTACAAAAAAAGGGAAAACAATGTGAGACTTGTTCGGCGAAATTTGTGGCAAAAAATTAACTGGTTTAATTATCAACAGCAAAATACACTCCTCCTGAATTAGTTTATCTGTCAGAATTTTTAACTTTATTCAAAGCAAAACGACAATGATTAATTGAAAATTTCATAAGCGGTAATTATTAACTTGGCAAACCTAGCACCAATTAACACTCCATTAAAACTAATTATGGCATGTTTCATTCAAGTGTTTGAGCTTAATTGTTTAACCCACTTAAAAAAGGCACCCGAATTAAATTTTCTGCCTAATTAAAAACATACATTTGTAACGGAATTTGATAGTGAACATAAATATACAAACATAGGTGCACTACATAGTGATAATTTACATCCACAGTGTTAAGAACAGAAGCCCTGATATTTCAAAGCTCCAAATATGTGTAGTCAATAAAATAGAGGTACTATGAAACAATACCAAATCAGAATTATATGCATCCATCAGGATTTTCTATAATATATTCAAAAACACACATATGGACACTATTCCCAGATACATTTTGCAGCAAGAATTTCATACCCTTGAACAGTACAACCAGGGCTTAATTTACTTTGAATATTCACGGTGAATTAGAATTCTATCTAAGTGGCAATACAGGACAATAATTTTTGCTTACGATCAAAGCTGCAGCTTGACTAATTGTATATGCAAATCAGGCAATTTATATTTAAATTATGCATTTCTATTCTAGTCCCACAGGCGTACACAGATCAGTAAAGAGAATTGGTAGGACATTTTGCAAGGTGCTTGAATATTTATTACCAACTGCAAACATTCTCTGATCGCCTGAAAAAAAACTGTAAGCAGAGACAAGTATACAGACAGCAATTTTATTACCATCTTTATGAAATTTAAAGGCAGTTTAAATCAAGACCTTCAGCACTCTGCAACAGAGCTTATTAATATTTTACTGAAGCTGACATCTTTTCGGCAAGCTGTATTCTCTAAAGGTTGGGCTACAAATTGCAATATTTTTAAATTTGTATGATACGTACTCAGTACACAGCACAATCTTTTCAAATCTTAGTCTCATTCTGAATGGTGCCCAGTAGAACGAAGCCCTAATTTAAGCAGTGCTTTCAATGTACATGACACAGGATCCCTGCGTCAATGTGTTATGAATGTAATTTTCAATAATGCAGATCAGCTAATGGAACTGGCATACTTAGAAACAACATACAACTATTAAAATTTTTCACATGGCAATGATAATTTGAGAATGCCTCTTGAAGACTATAAATGGTCTTACTTAAAAGAGGACTACGTAAATAAGTTCCAAGTTCCAAATACAGGTCCCTAGTGTCATATGATCAATATTAAGTTTAAGGCAAAGGTCAGCAAAAGTCATCTTTTTTATCATCTTTTTGCTGTCTTAAGTATAAATCTATGCCATCTCAAGTCAGCTAAAGGTAAGATATCTGTTCATCTTTAAGCTCAATCAATTCTTTAATTTAACCAGGTGATACTGCTGGGAAAAAAAAATTCTCCTTTACAGTGGTGACCTGGTCACGAAGCTGCAGCATGGCATGATGCACACAAAATACATTATTTAAGTGTAACTAGGTCATAAGGAAAAGCAGTGATATATGTCGAAAATATTCCATATCATATGTAAACACGTCTGAGTTGCAGTTTCAAAACAGGCACCATCTAAGAAATGTTATTTTCCCCAGAGTACTGTTGATCAGTGGGGTGGTGAAAATATAGATCTGCAGTGAGCCAATCCATGCAGGCAGTTTGGATCAGCTGTGATGCGCTGATGTTTAAATACGGCTTTTCAGTAACTAATGCACATCACTCTAATTCCTAATCAATACACTAATGACTGCACACAGCTGCCAGCAGACTACGCGCCTCTTTTTTTAAAGCATTTCTTACCAGCTTTCTTCCAGATTTCCTCTGGCACATATCCAGAAGCAGGCCTGTGAAGGAACTCCCGATGCGATTCTGCAAGATGGGGAAAAAAAACAAAAACAGCACTGTAAGTACACTTTCTGCCCATAAAGCTCTTAAAGAGGCACTGTCACTTTTGTGGGATGTTTTTGGCTCTTTAACAAAATGAAGAAGAAAACAATTTGAAATCCTCTGTTAATTATTTTATTAAATGTGCTCCTAATTGTTTCCCCATTTAGTTCCTCAAATGCTATCCTCAGTCTCCAAGACACCCCTGCCAATTAGCAACACCTGCTGGGAGCAGCTGGAACCACAGAAACCACTGGCACCCCCACAGCAGACGTCTGCTTATGAGTCAACAGTATCAGTTCCAGCTTTAATAGTGCTCAAATGGAAAATTCCCTTTTTTTTCTTATTTCTCACCCACCCACAGGAGACTCCCCCTCTCCGTCACAGAGGAGAACAAAGCCCCCTAGTGTGTTATGACTGAATAATCTGCAGGGAATGTGCATCTCCAGATCTTCTGAGTATGGGTATCTGAATTCATGGTCATGCTGGTTTATGCATTTCCTACTGACAACTGATGCAAAAGACATGATACTTTAAAAAAAAAAGTTTAGTTTTCTATGAAAATTAGAGGGAGAAGATTTATAATAACTCTTTGAAAACACTTTTCTAAAGGCAGCCAGCCATTTTTTCTGCTATTTACAGCTTTCACTACTGTATGAATTTTTTTCTGAGCTAGGGAAATAATTCTGCAAAGGAAACGGACAATTCAGTGAATCTAGTATCCCGTTATTAATGGGTACCAGTTCCACCAGATGTGCAAGATAAAAACATCAATGATAAGCATCGTTAAAGGGAATTTCAAAGATGTGTGTATGGGCTTTATGGTTAGTTACCTTAGTGCAGCACTAGTCAGTCCCGCCACATACTGTAATTTATTTCAAAGTCCATTTCAGGGGGAACAGGATCATAAATTGGGCTAAACCAACAGTCAGCTGATCCCTTCCACTTCCTGGTACGCCACTCCTATTAGTTGAGTGGTAGCTTTCATCTACATAAAATAATGCTTTAACATATAAAAACTGTTTTGAAAATGCCCCCCATAGATTACAATGGAGCATGTCCCCATGCTCTCCCTGGTTAGACGTCATAAAATATCTGAGTGCGGAGATGTGGTCAGCAGACCAGGAAGTGGAAGGGATTGGCTGGCTGTCAGTTTAGCCTGATATATGATCCCTTACCTCCCGAAATGAACTTTGAAATACATTACAATCTGTGGTGGGAATGACCAGCGCTGCTCTGAGGTAATAGGCTATAAAGTCCACCTGCAGTTCACATAAAGTCTGAAATTTACTTTAAAAATGTAAATCCACTAATAAGAGGACAAGGACATTAAGCCGATATAGCCATCTATTGAGGTAAATATTTAGATGTAGTAATCCGATATGTCGATATTGACAGAGACGAGGTCATCAATAATATGATATACTGACTTGAGAGGTCAATATAGAGACAATAAATCTTCATAGGAACCAAGCCAAATAAGTCAAGATATGCAATACATTAATGTTCTGAATTTCAAATGCCATTCTATCTCTAACTACTGCATGGTTTAAGGTCTAAAGTGTGTGAATGGGAGGATCACCTACATTCTGTTTATACCTGCTGATGATGATTGTATTTATTTATTCATTGATATTTATTTTCTGCACAAGTATTAGGTGTCATATTAAATAAACCTTACTCCTCTTCCTTGTAAACTATCTGTTTTTTTTAGACTGTTAACAATCAATCAATCAAGTCTTTATTTAACCAGGCGTTCATCGTTGGGCAGATGCTCATTTGCAAGATGGACCTGGGTGGAGCTCGAACAATTGTATATACAGGTCAACACAGGTATTTACAAGGCAATACAGATAATACTCTTTACAGAGAGGAAGAAAAGAAGTTCATATGTACATAGAATTATACAGATATTGTACAGATTACACGTATTTACATACATAGAAGTGTCTATAGGAAGATAAAGCAGGTTATCTAAGGTTGCAGGAGGAAGTAACGGAAGAAAAAAATAAAAATAAAATATACACCAGGTAGAGGTGAAGGTAGGGGGGGAAGAGAGGGAGGGAAGTAGGGGGAGAAAGGCTAGGAGGGCACGGTGCACAGAAAATACAGGTTACTCACCTGTAACAGGAGTTCTAGGAATGGTATATGTTGTTCATCCACACTCATTGGCAGGTATCCTTGCCGCTTTAAATCTTGCCGTAAGGTCTTCAAGCTTGCTCCTCCCACCCACCCGGGTGGTATAACTCTCGGCTCCGCCCCATGACGCCAGATCTGGCCCGCTGGAAGCTCAGGTTGTGCGTCGGAGCCGGGAGAGTCGGGAGGGAATGGTAGGGATGAACAACACATACCATTCCTAGAACTCCTGTTACAGGTGAGTAACCTGTATTTCTAGGGACATGGATATGTTGTTCATCCACACTCATTGGCAGACTCCTAGCAGTTCTCCGGGAGGAGGGAGGCAAGACGCACACCCCAATACTTACTTGGGAAAGAGAGACTGAGAACTGAGGCCCCAAAACCAGCATCCCGCGTGACTCAAGGTCGATGTGGTAATGGGTAATAAAGGTGTTTGCTGACTTCCAGGTAGCAGCCCTGCAGATTTCCTGGATAGGGACGCCTCTGAAGCAGCCACTGCTGCAGCAGTATGGCGGGTAGAATGAGCTCTTATCCTCTGGGAGGCTCCATGCCCGCCAACTTATAGCAGAGATCTATGCAGGAGGTTACCCACCTGCTTATCGTCCGCTTGGCTGCAGGTCTGCCAGATGCGGCTTCAGCGTGAGGGTGACAAACAGCTGGCTAACCTCTCCCGACTTCAGCCGTAAGGCCCTTATAATAAGCGAGCGCCCCCTTCTAGGGTCCAGAGTATGGAGCCTATATTCGGCCCGAGGTGGCTGGGGTAGAACACCGCAGAGTCAACACCTGGTTAAGGTGAAACTCCCACACCACCTTCGGAAGGAATTTCGGTGGGGCGAGGACAACCTTGTCCCTGTGGAAAACCAGGTAAGGAGACTCATGGAAAGCGCCTGGAGCTCTCCCATCCTTCTGGCTGACGTGATAGCCACCAAGAAGGCGGTCTTCCACGACAGGTGAGAGAGCACACCTGTGCATAGGTTCGAATGGCTTGCCCATGAGCTTGGCCAGTACCAGCAGTAGATCCCACGGAGGTGGGGGTTCCTGCACTGAGGGGAAATGTGATCAAGGCCTTGAAAAAGCGCCAGACCACCTTCTCCCTGCGCCATCGACTGCTTCCCGGCCCCGCCTGGGTAAGCAGAGATGGCTGCCAGGTGCACCTTTGTGGGTCGCGACCTAAGCCCTTGACTAGAAAGGGACCATAAATAGTCCAAGATGCTTGCCAAGGAACAGGAGGAAGGGTCCAAGCTCCTTGTTCTGACACCAAATGGAAAACCTTTCCATTTGAAGGCATAGCATTTTCTGGTCGACTCTACGGGACGCCTAACTACATTGAGGACCTCGCCGAAAGACCCAAGGCCTGGAACTCTAGTCGCCAGGAACCAGGCCGTCAGGTGCAGGGATTGAAGGTCCGGATGGAACACCTTCCCTGATTGACTGAGAGCAGGTCCGCGCAAGTTGGAAGCTGCCATGAGTCCTGGAGCTGAGACTGAGGAGATCTGTACCAGAACTGGCGAGGCCAGTCTGGGGCTATCAGAATCACCTGCGCCTTGTCCCTCCTCGCCTTGAGAAGCACCTTGGATCAAGGAAATGGGGAAAGGCGAGAAGAGGCCCGGGGTCCACTGCCCGAGAAGGCATCCCCTGCAGCGAGCCCTGCTGAGGGGGCAGGCATGGAACAGGCTCAGCCTCTCTCCTGGAGGCAAACAGGTCCACCTGAGGTGTCCCCAATGGGAGAACAGATGCTGTACTACCTCCGCAGGAGAGACCACTCGGATGCAGCCCCTATCCGCCCAGGGCATCGCCAGGGTGTTGGAGGCCCTGCCACGTGAATGGCTAGGAGATCCGCTCCAGGCGCGCACGAGTGACCAAATGCGGAGAGCTCTTGCATAGAAGCATGGAGCGCGGCCCCGCCCCCGGCGGTTTAGATAGTACATGGTCGTGGTATTGTCCGCCTGGACTCGACCACTTGACCCGGAGGAACGGAGCAAAGGCGGTGAGAGCTAGGCGGACCGCTCGGAGCTCCAGCAGGTTGATGTGGCATCGGGACTCCCGCGGGGACCAGAGGCCATGAGCCCGGTGTTCCCCCAGATGGGCACCCCAACCCATCAGAGAGGCATCGGTCGATAGAGAGACCGTCGGCTCGGGGCGGACGAACGGGATGCCCTCCTGCAAATGATCTGGAACGGTCCACCACTGGAGAGCGTTCCACATCCCCTGTGTCACCGACACAAGCTGGTCCAAAGGATCGCAGCTGCCAGACCACTGGCTGGCCAGTCCCACTGAAGGGACGTGATGTTCCAGCGGCCCAACGGACCACGCTGGTGCAGGCCGCCATGAGACCCAGGAGGCGAGGAAGTCCCGGCAGGGCGCAATTGCTCAAACCAGAAATGATCGGGCAAAGGAGGAAAGAACCCGCCCTGTCCGCCGGGAGCCGTGGTTTGCTCAAGAGAGTCGAGCCGCGCCTGGTGAATAGAATCACCTGCTTGCTCAGTCCGACTTGGCCTCGTCGATAAGGAGGCCCAGTTGAGAGCAGACCTGAGGGCCAGATTTCGACCACTCTGCCTTTCCTGAGGGAGCTGCTATCAGCCAGTCGTCCAGGTAAGGGTACACCGACCCCTCGGGCGCCAAGGGAATGCTGTCACCACTGCCATGCATTTGGTGAAGACCCTGGGAGCTGGAGACAAGTCAAGGGCATGGCTTGGAATCAAGAGGGATCCTTCCGCCGAAGCGAAGGAATCTCTGGTGAGACGGACGGATAGGGACGTGAAAAACGCTGCCCTGCAAGTCCAGAGAGCAGAACCACACGCTGCTCCAAGGATGGTATTATCTGAGCCAGAGGACCATCCTGAAGGTTCGAGACCTTAGGAACTTGTTTAGGTCGGTAGGTCGAGAATGGGGCGCCAGCCCCGTCCGCCCGGAACCAGGAAGTACCTGGACACAAACCCTGGGTCTGAAGGAGGGTCCACCACCTTCTTATCACTCCTTCTGGAGGAGGAGAGCGTGCGGCTCGACGAGCCGCCAGTGAGGCTGGGATCCAACCTCCCGAGGGCGACGGCCCTGAAGGGTGGTGCCTGCTCAATTCCAGAGGCAGGCCTCTTCCCACCACCTCCAAGACCCACCTGTCCGTGGGAAACAGCGGACCAGGCGGAACGAAGATGGAGCCCCCACGGGGGGACCCAGGGATAAGGTGACGGGAATGGGGGCGACACCCCTCAGCCCGTCACTGGGCAGGCTTGGAGGAGGGACCGGCCGAGGGACCTCCTGGGCCTTTTCCTCCCTGCCTCCTGTTAGAGGAAGCCGGCGTCTTGGGTTTGGGATGCCAAGGCCGAGCCTGCTGGCCCTGACGTTGCTGGGCCGGGCGCGCCGGGGGTACAGAAGGACGAAAGGGCTTAGGCTGTGGTTTGCGGCCTTTGTCCTTCTGAGCGGAAGAGACCGAGTCCAAGGTAGCATTGGACTTCTCGATCCTCTGCAGGTGACCTTCCACCCCAGGGTCGAAGAGGTCAGTCCCAAAATGGGGACATCCGCCAACTTGTGCTGTATCCGGGCAAAGGTGGATATCCTCAGCCAAGCCTGCCGACGATAGCCACTGCGGCCGCCACCGATCTGGCACATGAGTCCCCTAAATCCAAAGCAGTCTGGAGCTGCTGTTTGGCCACTGCCTGCCCTGGTCCCGCACCTGCTTAACCGTAGTCTGCAGATCGGGCGGAAGATGAGGGATGACCTCATCCAGGAGCCCAACAGGGCATGAGAAAATGTGCCATGAGGATGCGCCGAACTGGCCTGACGAGGCCGAGAGAGGACGCAGCGAGACTTTTCGCCCGACATAGTCCAATTCTTGACTCTTTGTCAGGAGGTTTGTCCACATCCCTTGGCGCTATGCCGGCGCTCGAAAACGCTGTCGGTAACCAACCCTCAGCAGAGGGGTGTCTCAAAACCGACAAGGAACCAGTAGGGACCGTGATACTCCTGGCCATCCTGGCCGAAGGTGCAGGGCAGGAAGCAGGGCGCTGCAAAGCTCCAGTGCCGACCCACTATGGCCTCGCCACCGGAAAGGCCTCCGCCGAGAATCCCTCGTCCAGAATCTGCGGGAGGGGATACCTGGCCCGCTTGGAAACGGGTTCGAGCTCCATCCCGTGGACTCCGATGAGCCAAGTGTCCTAGGAAGGACGACGGCTATCGCCCATTGACTGACCTCCTGAAGACTCCAAGTCCAGTCGCTGGAGAAAAAGGAGGAATCATCTTCGACCTCGGAAGAGTCCTCGAAGAGCTGCTCTGGCTCGAGCCACCCTTCACCCGCCGAGGTCGATCGGAGTGAGGGTAACTGACAGCTGATGGGTAGACCTCAGCCGGATCGAGAATCCTTGGTCGGAGCCCCAATTGGTGGCTGTGGAGGCGGAGGTTCCACCGGAATCGGTGGAGCAGTTGATCGGCCAACAACCGCCTGGGTATAGGCTCTCGGATAAGTCGGGGTTGGTCGGCCATCCGTGACAGTTGACTTAAATGGCCGGGAAGGCGACGGGGTCGGCTTATCCCGCCAGGAGGAGTTGTTGCAAATAATGTCCTCGCACGCCGATCGCACTTACGCCAACGCTGCCTCATCCGAGGAGGAGGACGAGGACGAGCGGGCGACGCCGCCATGCTGGGTGCCGCGACCGACGGTGACGGTGGGATCGCTGACCGCGAAGAGGTCCGAGACCGAGACCGGAGTCCGGAATTTCCGAGGTCGGTGCGGGAGGTGTCGGCGGAACCGCACTCTTCGCTCGGATGGTGCATCCAGGGCTCCGAACCGAGGCACAGGCGAGCCCATCGGATCCTCAACTCCTCCCGGGGAACCGGGAGAGGGGAATCTGCGCTAAAGGCGACAGCCCGCCCAACGGTCGAGAAAATTCGACTTCATCGGTGGAGTCTCGGTCAACTGACCTGACGGGACACCGTGAGGCCAGTGGTCGAGCCGAGCGGTCGACCAGGCCGACGGTCGACGGCCGGGAGAGGGACCTTCCTGCTCCCAAGAGCGCCGACGGAGGGACTTACCTTGTCCTCTTTTTGACCGAGAATAAGGTCCCGCCTAACTTAGGCCTCTTCCTTAGTGGAGAGGGACAGACAAAGCTCCTAAAAGAAGCCGTAAGAAGAGCCCAGAGAGCGGGATAAATGCCGCGCCGAGGAAGATACGCCGCGCCGCCTCCTTCGAGGGCTACCATCCGCCGAGCTGATCCACCGGCTCGCCGCCGCGACACCGCCAACCGGCCTCCTTGACTTCACCGAGGGAAACGCTTCTCGACGCCCAGTTGTAATCGGCAGCACGGTCTCGAGGACGAGGCGAGAAAGATGGCACAGGTCGCAAGCCTGCGGGTCGTGCTCAAGGCCTAAGCAGTAGACACACGTGAGTGTGGATCCGTCCGAGACATCTTCACTCGCATGGGCATCTCCAAACGGAGTCGATCGGTCCATCGCAGCCGCGAGGGATAGAAGACTGAAGTCTTTTGCAAAATTTTATTTTTAAATCCGCAAACGGAGAAATAGGAACTAGTCTCAAACGCAGAGCGTTAAGGAGGAACCTGAGCTTCCAAGCGGTAAGGAAGATCTGGCGTCATGGGGCGGAGCCGAGAGTTATACCACCCGGGTGGGTGGGAGGAGCAAGCTTGAAGACCTTCCGGCAAGATTTAAAGCGGCAAGGATACCTGCCAATGAGTGTGGATGAACAACATATCCATGTCCCTAGAAGGAGTTGGTAAAGCTGGATGTAGAGAAGGTGGATGGAGAAAAGGAGTATGTGTGAGCCCCGGGATTGAATGCTATAAAGTTTGAGGCATGGTAGGATGTCACAACCCAGGGTAGTGAGCTCCTATCTGAGGTTACGAAAGGAAGAATAAGGAGATGGATGGGCCTAGTGTTGATAAGACAGGGGGATAAGAGAGAGAACAATTAGGCTGGTGAGGAGCAAGCTGGGGGCAATACTTAAAATTGGGTCCAAGTGCTATATACCAGTGCAGACACGGCATTGGGTCTGAGGGTGAAGAAGAGATACTTCTCTCTGATTGTACGGAAATAAAGCATCTTGAAAGCATTTATACCGATTAGAGTGTTAATTTGAGGTTTTGTAGATCGCTCCGAAGGTAGGTAGCACTGCTTATGGCTGCCCCGTCAAGCGGGATTTTGCTTTGGGTACTTGAAGTGTAATAGCTGGAGTAACTTAATGCGTATTTCCCAATTATACTCAGGGAAGACAGCAGGAGATATAGTAAGGCAGCTTATTAGAGATGGCTCATAGGTCCAGAGAGCGCTGCTTCTGTGGCGCCTGAACTTTAGTGATGTCCATCCCACTGCCGCATATAGGTGCAGTGATGTGTGTCAAGGGAGTCCAGTTATAAACCTCAGTGCTCGTGGTAGAGTGTGTCCAGTTTAGCCATGAAGAGTTGGGGCACTGGCTGTAGAGGAAGTCAGCGTGAATCAACCTAATGATAGGAAAATGGATTGGACCAGTTGTTTCTGGCATCTCTGGTGAGAAATTGGCTGATTCTAAAACAGTCCAAGCCTTTGCCAAGTCGCTTTAGCAAGTCCTCGATATGTTCAATGAAGGAGAGTCTTTGGTCTATCCAAACCCCAGATACTTGAATTTTGTAACAAATTCTAGTTTTTCACCTAGAACTGTGGTAATTTGGGAACTGTCCCACTGGACACAGGGTTAGCTGTACGGATAAAAGGAGAGAGGACCATCGCTTTAGTTTTTTGGTATTAAGAGTAGCTTTTTTTTGAGGAGTTGGCTTTGCAAAGATTGAATTCTGACTGTAGGTCATTGCAGGCAGCTTCAGGTGTTGGGCGACTCACGTAGAGAACTGTATCATCTGCAAACAGATGGATGTTGGCTTCTTTTATACAGTAGTCGATGTTATTAATGTAGATTGCAAAAAGTAAGGGCCCTAATATAGAACCTTGAGGTACCCCTCTTTGCAGAGTTTTAAGGGAGAGGCCTCCTTCGGCTTTAACTTGTTGAAGGCGCCCTGTAGAGATAGTCAGTGAACCAACGAGAGAGAGGGGTCCACACCTATGGTTTGAAGGGCAGAGAGGCAGACTATGGTCGATGGTGTCGAAAGCCTTGCTTAGATCAAGGAAAAAGCACAAATAAAGTTTTGCTCTCAAGATTACACTGCCAGTCGTTAGTAACTTTGCGGTAGGGCTGAGATAGTGCTATGTTTAGCTCTGAATCCAGACTGTATAGGATTTAGCAGTTCCTAGACTCAAGGTGAGTCCTCAGCTGTGCATTTACAATTTTCTAGGAGCTGGACAGGACCGAAGGAGGGAAATTGGCCTGTAGTTATTGAGATCGCCACGTCACCTGATTTGAACAGTGGTATGACATGTGCTGTCTTCCATATAGGTGGTAAGGTGCCCTGAGACAGGGATAAGTTAAAAAGGTGGGTGACGGGTATTGCTAGTACGTGGTAGCAATTTTTAGGAAGTAAGGGTCAAGAGAGTCGGCCCCAGCACTTTTTCTAGTATCCAACTGAAGCAAGAGATCCTCTACCTCTTTCAGTGTGGCAGGTTGAAGTGAGAAAGGCGGCGAGCTTATCGGAGTTTCAGGCAGTTGGCTGGCAGTCTGGGATGGGCATGTTTGCAGGAGTTATCAAATGCCATGCCAGTAGCAAAGTGGTTATTGAATGCGCCAAGTATATCCATCTTTTCGTTATAGTCAAGTTGCCAGAGGTAATCTAGGTCGGAGTGAATTTCCTGGGAGTGGCCTAGCAGATCACTGATTGTGTTCCAGAGCTTGATTGGCGCTTTGTGGCAGAGTCGAGTTCGATTTGAAGAAGGTGGCCTTCGATTCTCTGATTGTTTTGGTATATAAATTTCGTAGTCTCCTGAACTGGTTCCAATCCTCTGCAGTGTTCAGTCTATGTGTTTTTCCAGAGCTTATTTCTTTCTAGAAGCAAGGACTGACCTGAGGGGTGAACCATTTACAGGTTTTAGTCCTAGTTCGAACTTTAATAAGGGGAGCATACTTATTAGGGGCCCTTGATAGAATGTTGTGGAAGATATTGTAAGCTGGACGAATCGCTTTGGCCAGGTAGAAATCTTGCCACACCAGGGAGTACTTAAGCCTGCTTAGGTAGGCATGTTCATTGAAGCTGCGCCTGGATCTCTTCCATAGAGAACTTGCTGATGGGTGCTGGGTTGTTGGGATCTTACTCCCCTAATAAACAATGGTCGCTGACGCCTGAGAAGAAGACATCAGCGTGGGAGAAGAGATGAGGTTTGCTCACCATTAGCACATCCAAAAGTGTACTTTACTGGGTTCTTCACGCTTGGGCATGTTGGTTCAGTAATAAGTTGCGCCAGCCCATGTTCATCACAGAAGGATGCAAGGGGCAGCTGTGTTAGAGAGCCAGTCAAAGTTGAGGTCTCCTAAAATAATAGTTTCTGGCAGCCCCTGTCCCAACTTGTCACTTAGATATGACACAAGCTGTAGGCCAGCAGACGGTGGTCTGTAGCATCCTATTACGCAGAGTGCAGTAGTCTGCTTAATTCCACTTCAAGAATTAGGATTCAATTTGTTGGCGACAGATGCCGAGGATAAGCAGGAGGCAGAAAATTTGTCTTTAACGAGATAGCTACCTCCCTCCTCTGGCATGCCTATCAGCTCTGAACAAGGCATAGTTGAGTATGTTTACTTTCTATCAGTGGTGCTGGGTCTGCCTAAGTTTTGGAAATCACAAGTATGTCAGGAGAGGTATGATTTACCCAGGTTTGTATTAAGGTTATCTTTTTAAGGAGGCTACATATGTTAGTATGCAAGAAGCTTATTCCTTTTAAATTTGCTAGTTCTGCTGGCAAAGCAATAGCTTCTGGGGGGCCAGGGTTGAGTTCTACGTTGCCTGAACAAAGCAGGAGGACAAGTAGGATTTTTCTAAGAGCGCTAATTATAAGCTTGTAATTCTTGCCTTTCTCCCATCTAGTAGATCTGATGTTTTTAGGGACTGGAAAGTAGCCACCATAGAAGAGCTGATCTGTTGTAGCAAGAGCTATGCACCCTACCACAATAGGCGGGAGGAGATAGAAGTCTGCGTGGTGGAGGTGGGCCTTGTGGTGGGGAGTGTTATAGTACTACTGGTATGTGTGGTCCAAGAGCAGGGTTCGAGGTACTGGTACTTGGAATCACGGAGGCAATTAAAGGATAAGTTGCCATGTGGTATACAGCACAAGGTGCCGTTGTAGACCAAACATGATGGTAGTTCAGGTGTCCAATGCTGGGCAGCTGGTATCAGCAGAAGAAGGGGCAGTAAAAGGAGCCATATAGGGCCCGACATGATGGTACCTCAAAAGGAGCCACTCAATTAGCCCAGGGCCAGTGGGGTTGCTGGATTAATGCAGCTTATCAGTAGCTTTCGATCCAGGTCGACCCAAATTTGATAGCATTAAAGATATTTAGTGGTGAAGGCACAGCCAAGGAGAGCCTCGCATTTTAATAAGGCGAGGCCCTGAGAGTTGGATCCCGTAGGCTGGATAGAGAAGAGGGGGATCATGAGCTAAGTCTCTATTGGTGGGGCACTGCGCCAGGGGGCGTGGACTAATATTTTGGCAGGAGTTACTGTATTTAATAATCAGCGGAGGTGGGGCAGGGGCGGTCGAAAAGTACGCAGTTGCCGACTCTTGTAGGGCCTTGGGTCCGTGTCTGCGGTCTCGAGCATCGGCTAGAGGGGTGCCGACCGCCTGTAGCCGGAATCCCAGCTTAGGAGCTGGAGCCTGGGTGACAGTTTCTCGGCTGAGGGAGAGAAGGAGAGTGAGGGTTAATAAAGTGGATTCACATAAAGGGTTAAACAGAACAGCGGGGAGTCCAAAATTTGCAGAACAAAAGGACGTGTATGGTACCAGCAATGCCAAAAGAGGTAGTGGCGAGTAGTAGTAGGTGGTTGCACCCCAAGGTAGTTTGTTTGGTGTTGCTGGCCTGCTTAACTGCAAGCTGGTTTATAGTTGAAAGAGTATATAGTCGAATTAGGGTGAGGTCCCTAACAATAGGGCAAACTTGCTGAATACTCTAAAATGATATCAGAGGTTGACAACTATCAGATTCTGGATCTCCAATGTTACTAGGAATCAAGAACCGGTACATCCTTATAATGTGATTGATTTCAGACAATAAGGTGACTGGGAAATGCACAGGCACACTGCATGACTATTCACACGGTTAACTGTATATCCAGCATGGAGATTCTAATATATTATTCAGATCTGAAGAGTACTGATTTGGCCCAGTGTTATCCATTCATAACCCTTCCTTTTCAAACTCTTTCCCTCTGTTAGCACAAATACTAGTCAGAACATTTCACTGCTCAACTTTTAATTCAAAATGGCTACCACAAAAGGAATTAAATTATGCTTTCCATAGGCTGCAACACACTATGGACTTTGTAGGCACTCTTGCTGAAATGCACATATTTTGCTTTATCATGGGTGTCCAAGAGAAGAGCGAATGTATACACCACTGTACCAGATGCACCTTCTTGAGCAAAAAGTCACTTTATATCAGGATATATCTGACACAAGGAGGTAATTTCAATGTGACTACTTTTGTGGGACATTTATAAACAAGTGAATGTGCACACTGGCAACTTTGGTTCACCTTAGTTTCAGATCCCATCTTCGAATTAGCACAGACACTTTGGGTCCTTGGTATTGGGATTTGTCAGGCTACAAATAGGGATAAGTATCACCCCATAACCACTCCTCACCTACCACAGTCAATGCCAGCCAATTTCACCGTCCCCTGGTCCTCCAATTAGATTTAGATGCATAAAGCTCAGTCAGCACCTGTCACAGTGCCAGAAGAGAGAGAGAGAGAGAGAGAAAGAAAATGTGCCTATGGATGGAGGAAGGGTTGGGAAATGACTGCGGTGGGTGAAAGGTTACCATGGGACTAACCCTGGCCACCTGGGAAAGGTTATAGATATATTTTTTAGTTAACTGGCTGAAGGTGAAATGGACTGAATCGAAGGTAAAAGTGCCGAATTTCAGCACATTCACCAAATATAAATTTGGCAAAGGCTTATTCTTAGGATCATTTGCCTACAAGTTGCCATTTGCACTTCCACCATGTTAACCAATTACAGTAACTGTACAACTAATGATTCTTTGCAGCTAAGAGGGGCATGAGTGGAAAAATACTAACATTATTGCTCCAGTTCTGTTGGTAAAAAATAGCACAATTTTGCTACAGTTGCCGAAATGATTCATACCTATCAGACTCAGTGAAGACTGTGCCTATTCTGATGTAATAACTCGTGCAAAATAAACCTCATTACATACTTTGTGGCAAAGCAGGCCACTTACTGTACACAGCTTTCACCTGATGGTTAGTAAAAGAGCCGAATATGTTAGATGACGTCATTTATGCTCCCGAGCAGTGCATTTACCATACTTGTAAGCATTGCTTGGTTTGCTTAACCCTTTGAGACCACTTGTTCAAAAAATATGCAGTCTTATCCCTCTGAAGTATAATACACATTGTTTCACTCAGTGTTAGAATTAAACTTTATAAGCTTCGGAAGTTCATATCTTTAAATTGAGCCCCCCTCCCCATTGTAAGTCAATGGCAGTGATTTGTGAGCTACCGAGGCTCTCTTCAGAGCTAGGAGGGCTGAGCCCTGGCAAGCTCCTCTGTAATTCCAACACTGGTTCCACTGTATTCCATATACAAAAATGACAAAAGAAAATATATTCCCCCCCCCTCCCCGTAATCAAAAACCTGCCTTTTCCTTGGTCCTCAATAGCCTCTCCCAGTTGCCTAACAATAATGAATTGCTCTAGGAGATTTTAATATAAACTGGCTTGCTCCATCCTCAGCCTCCTATAAGGATCCCATTGCTGCTATGGACCTCACTCAAGTGGTTCTATCCCCCACAAGACTAAACCATAAAAAAGGTACATCCACCCTCCTAGACCTCATCCTCACTAATCGTACCTCCAGAATTTCTGGAGTCATGGTTCTCCCCAATACACTCAGTGACCATGCGCCGGTAATTTGCTGATGGTCGATCAGGATCCCCACACCCCTACCCAAATTCTCCTTTCAATGCCACCTCAAAAAGGGCCCCCTCTCCCGCTTCAAACTTCACCTACTACACTGTGATTTGTCATCCATTAACTCTGCCCCCTCAATTGACGTTGCCCTATAATACTTTATAACCACCTTCAACTCAGCCTGTGATCTCTACACCCTTCTCACCAAACAGGTGATTAAAGGCCGTAATTTCCCTTGGGTCACCCAAACACTGCTTTAACTCATGCATCACCGTGATAATTTGTGGCACAAGGCTAATGAATCCTGCCTACTCCATGACTGGCAACTCTATAGAGAGGCAAGGAATAAATGCACCTGGGAAATCCGTAAAGCAAAAGCCGTCCACTACCAGGAAGCCCTTTCTTCCTCCTGGAGTTCTGGACGCAGGTTCTGGGACAATATTAAAGAGCTCAATGGCAAATATATCTCCCCTCCTCCCACCCAGCTCCTTGTAAATGGATCCCTTACTCAGGAGCCCCAACTTATTGCTGATGCCCTTTCTCTGATCTCACCAATGTCCTTCCCCCTAACTTATTCGATCCCACCTCCGAACCAGACCTGCACACCCTGCTACGTAATAATACTCCTCCTTTCAGATTTAGTACTATCTCCCTGACTGAGGCCAGACGCTACCTCACCACAGCTCTGGGGGAAAAAAAACGACACAGTGGTAACACTCTAGATCTTAAAACTCCTCAGTCTCGCACTCAACTCTGTCTTCGCACCTTTTACTTATCTCACTAACAGGTCCCTCTATCTCGGACAATTTCCTGCCCTCTGGAAATCAGCTGTTATCACTCTGATCTTTAAAGGTGGGGACCCCTTCTCTTCAAGCAATTACCGCCCTATCTCAATCCTTCCACCCATCTCCAAGGTACTTGAAAAAGTGGTATCTGATCAACTCACTGACTAACTAACTACAACCTGCTCTGCCCTGAACAACACAGCATCAGGAAGGGGCACAGCACCACCACTGCTCTCCTTGAATATACTACATATATCAACAGGACCCTCAATGATGGACACTTACTTGGTGCTGCATATACTGATCTAACTAAAGCATTTGACACTGTCAGTTATGCTCTCCTCATCCAATCCATGACCACCGGGGGGCTGTCCTCGGAGGCAACCTCTTGGTTTAAAAACTACCTCAGTGACAGATCCCAACAAGTCAAAATTAACTCCTCCTTTTCCTCCAGCAGATGGGTTCTATCCTGGGCTCCCTCCTTTTTAGCATGTTCTTAAACTCTCTCCCTAAGTCCTGCTCTGGACAGATATTACTCTATGCAGACGGTGCTGTAATCTTTAACAGTCACATTAACCCCATCTCCCTCCAATCTTCACTTTAGCAATCCTCCTCTGAGGTTGAAGATCGATTCTCCCAACACAGACTTGTACTAAACTATAAAAAGACTAAGGCAATGATCTTCACCCACCAGCAAAGCAAGTTTAGGGACTTCCCACTTAAGATTCCCAACTACCAGCATAAACCACTGGAACTAGTCTCATCTTTCAAATACCTGGGTATCACTCTTGGCTCCCACCTTACTTTTCATGACCACACTGACCTACTAAGCTTGGCCATCAACTCTAGGCTAGGGCTTCTGTACAGGCATAGGTCATGAATGCCTCCTGAGGCCCTTCTACTGGCGGTGACCTCCTCGGTCCTTTCCCTAATTGACTACGGCATCATTGTCTATGGTGCTGCTGATAACACCGCCCTCTGCTGCCTTAAGATCTCCCTTACCAATGCCTGTCGCCTTGTCACGGGGTGTGACAGGTGGACTCACACCTTCGATCTCTATCACTGCACCGGTTGGCTAAACTTTGAAAGGCAGGCTTAGATATCATACCTGTCTCTTGGGTAAAAAAACTCTCCCTTAGTCGCTCACCCCCGGCCTCAGACTCCTGCTACAGCCTGCCCCACACTCCAGGAACACCAGAAGATCCTCCCCGGCCTCCTTTGAAGTTCCTCACTGCAGAACCTCCATGGGTCAACGGTCCTTCTTCTACAGAGCCCCCCTCTGGTTGAATGAACCACCCTCAGCTGTTTTCTCTGAAGTGAGGCTAGGCCAATTTAAATCCTCTCTTCGCTCTGAAATCCTCAACTGTGGTGCCTGTGATTGCAACTAATTTTAACCACCCCTGCCACCAACAGCAGTGATACCAAACCCTTTGTCCACTCTGGCCTGGTCACTGACTGCCTTCTTTACAACTGCATAGTACTAGATACCCCTCTGTTAGCATAATGTTTGACTCAAGGTGGGGGTTGTCTTTACACCCCTTGAACATGTTAATCACCTGTATGTATGTTACTCGTTTCTGTGCTTGGTCTAAGTATTATATATTTTGACGTGGAGCTTTTGCAAAGGAGTCCCAGACTCAAAGGATTATAATTCCAATTCTCTACATACATACATAAATAAATAAATAAATAATAAGCGGAGGCATATTTTCAGTAGGAAGTCCTTCATACCATTTTAATTTGTATCTTGCATTTACTGTGCAAACATGTTTGTCAGAAAATAAATTTGTACTTTTATTTATTTATTTTTATTTAGTTTTTGTTGACCGAGTAAGTGCACTAGACAAATTCTGCCTATTTTCAGGCACGACCTGGGGAAGGGGGATACAGATGAATGCCAACTGACCTTGAACCAGATTAAGCTGTTGGTGGCATTTTTTTTTAGTGAATGGGGGGAAATTTGGCCAGGGCACCGTGGAAATTCCCCTACTCTTTTCGAGAAGTGCCATGGGCTCTTTAACATCCACCTGATCTACCACCAGAGCAGGCAGATGGGACCGCAGTTTAACGTCTCATCCGAAAGACTGCACCTCAGGAGTGCAGCACACCCCTCATGCTGCACTAGTGTCAGTATTGGGATTTAACCCAAGTGCCTGGTGTGGGATGGGGGCTTATAGTCAGGCTGGGCCTGAAAGGAATTCCAAAGACAAAGAAAAAGATAAGGAGAGGGGACAGTTCAAAATGATCAAGTGATGCCACTAAAGCTGCTACACAGATCACTTTTTTACAGAGGTTTATGATATTTATTTAGTTTTCATTGACTGGGTTAAGTGCACTAGACAAATTCTGCTTATTTTCAGGCACAACCCGGGGGAGGGGGATACAGATGAATGCTAACTGACCTTAAACTAGATTAAACAGTTGGTGGTATTTTTAGTGAATGGAAGGAAATTTGGCCAGGACACCGGGGAAATATATCTGGTTAGATGTTAAAACAAACAACTGAAGCCAATGGTTCCAAAGGGTGGCCTTCTTTATCCACAAGACATCTTACCCATTCTCTCATCTGGCTCTACAAAGCACTCCTGTCCAAACTCCCTCCTTACATAACAAATCTCTTTCAGCAAGTGTCCTGTACGTACTCCCTATGGAAGAGCTCTTACATCATGCTAGATGTACCAAGCACCTGCACATGTTTCGGCGATATGGCCATAAGCCATGCTCTCCTGGTCGCATGGAACACAGTCCAATCTAATGTCAAGCTCCAAACCCTAATTCCCATAGATAGCTTCATAATAGTACACTGACCGACTCCTGCACTCACCATTAAGTAACGACCACCTCTTATCCTGATTACCAGTGTCTCTTCTTTTTCTCAGTGTTGCTACTCAGAACCATCGCCCTGATCTTACTTTTCATCCACCGCATCCTGCTCCCATCTACCTACCTACCCTGCTACACACATTTTAAATTCCTACCTACCTGCCCGGTTATATACATACCTACCTCCCTGTTACCTACCCAGCTAGATCCCCCAATCCAGCCCTCACATGCCAGTCCCTCTCATTCACTACCTGTCTTCCCCTGGCTCTCTTCACCCTCTATTCTGCCAGCCTAGACTGCAAGCTAGATACCATGCATCTTCCAGCCCCTTTGCTAATTTTATTACAAACTGTGTTCAGCCTATCCACTGCGCTATTTGTTTATTGTTTTCAGGCGTTACACTGTGCTATTGATTAGCCTGAGGCAGTCTATTGCTGAATGTACCATTTGTTTGCCTTATAAATACTGCATATGTATTTATAGCTTGTATGTTCATGTCTTCACTGCATGTCCAGAATGCCGTTGTACTCTATATCATATGTATCTACAGCTTATAGGTTTTGTACCTTTATTGCATGGCCGTGTGCCCTTAGAAATACTGTATCATATGCATTTATAACTTCTATGTTTTATATCTCTACACTGTATGTCCACCGCATTGTACTCTGTGTCATATGCATTTATAGCTTATATGTTTTGTACCTTTATTGTATGACCAATGTGTCCTCCAGGACCTCCTTGTAAATAAGCAAGCTCAATGGAGTATCTCCTGTCAATAAACTTGAACAAAGGGAGAACATCCTTGAGTTGAACAGCATTTATGTGCTGGCATCTTTTAATAATATAACTAAATCAGTTAGAATATGGCCCTACTATTAAGCTCTGGAAGACAGCTTATATGTTTGGTGTTACAGGTTTCTTTGCAATATGATTTTTTTTCTATGTAGATTAACTGGGATATTTTTTCTGGCGTTTTACGCATGTTTATTTTTATGTTACTGTGAAGGGCTCTGGATGTGTCTGCCCTGATGAACACCACATCATTAAATGAAAGAAGAGGCAGAAGCCCCTGGAACATACCTAATGCAACAGGATCTGGATTCACTGGACTCTGCTGTCTGGAATGACTGCTACCACTTCCTTTCTTTAAGTCCTCTGCATCACTGTACCGCCTGATCCAGTAATTGAGCTCCTCACGGTCTGCCTCTTGACATCGTCGCAGTACGGTGAGGGATCGTCTTGTTTTCTCTACCATGTCCATTATGCAATTCAACAGCTAAGCAAACATAATTGAAAGAATCTGCTTACTACACTGTAGTCCAAGAGTAAAGCTGCCAAGTATGTTGGTTACAGGAAAAAAAAAATCAAAAGGTGAAAGTTGCCTTCAACAGCAAAATAGACTGCAGTACAGTTTTACCATATATTAGTCCACTTTTGATGTCATCACTGCAGACAGTGCATTGTTTTCAGACAACCCTTGGTTGATCTCTTGGTCACAAAATGTGCTGAACTGACAGCAATGAAAACTGAAGACCTGTGTCCATCCACAGCTAGAGGGTGATGTGCTTCTCCGAGGCTCCCATGCACAGCTCTACCAATGCACCCAAATCATGACTTGGAGCAATACCTTTTATACCGGGTGGGTGAGAAAATCATTCAATCTCCAAACTGATTCAACCCTTGTCCTCTTTTCCACAGTGACTTTCCATCTGCAAACAACTGTTTAATAGGAAATAGCTCAGATCACTGAGCTATTTGACAAATATCTTTTTTATTGTATTTATTTATTTTAGAAATTTCAGCCAGGGAAGGCACAAAGTGCCAAAGCTCATTTCTAGGTATGACTCGAAGGAGCACGGGGAGGTTAAGTGACTTGCTCAGAGTCACACAGTATGCAGGTGGTGGTTGTGGGTATCAAGTCCAGGCCTGCTAAGTCTCCAGATTTGCAGCTTGGTGCTCTAACCTCTAGGCTAACCTGTCTCCCTTGAAACTGAAACAGGATCTGAACCAAGGGTTAACAGGGGTGCATCATGCACACTGTCCCCAATGGGCACATTTCTGCAGTACCAAATAATACATGTATTTGTGTAAAAAGTCAATGCACAGTGACAGTGCTGTAACTGGCTGAACAACAAGATATATGTTTCATTCAGAATTCTGCAAAGTAGTGCTTCACATATAGAACCTGCCTAATGAAATACAGTGCATGTATCAAAATCAGGAGAGCTGCATTTGAGCTCAAGATGGGCACTGCACTTCCATCAGGCAAACACTTTCTCTGTGGTTACACTGAAGTAATAAAATCATTCTCTTACATGGTCAAGGTGTTTCCACTCCTCTGCCCACTCCCTGTCCGTTAGCCTGTGATCAATCATTTCTTCTTGACGTATGCCATGCATCCCTGCCAAACAGTGAGAAAAAGTATTCACTCACACAGAATCATTCAGCTAGAAAGCCTCTCTTTTTCGTCCATTATTCATCAAGAAAGTGACAAATATCTTCACAATGTTAACTACGTTCAAAGAAATGACACCTAACTCCCCGCCACACAGCTTTGGTACCCACATGGCACAGTATGAGTAAAGTATGAAGTCTCCTGAAAGCAGTCAGCAGACCCTGAAATAATAAACATGCATCTACTTTTCACTGAAGCAGTTCCTCCTTAAACAAAAGGGAAATAATACGTAATCTGCTACAAACTGGACTGGTGTGGTCCTGCAGTTATCCATACCAGATCACTTTGTCATGTTCCCAGGTTCAATGGAGCTATGCCTCAGACTTAAAAAACACTGGATCCACCAGGATCAACCATTGTTTGTATAAAGGGAAGAGATTCTCACTAGAGAGAGCTGCTAATAAACTATAGTAGGCATGGATACTGCAATTTGAAAAAAAAATGTCCCCCCCCCGCCAAAATCTGGTCGATTCTGAAATTCAGACCCAAATCTATATATCAAAAATAGCTTCAGTGGTTCAACATGAAAATTAGGGATTTACAATAAATGCACATATTAATACAAGTAGGCACAATATTGTTCAATGGCTGCATTATTTTGTGAAAATGCCTATTCAGGGCTGGCCCAGTGTTGAAAAGGACTGTGGCACCTAGTGCACCTTACCTGTTCCCATGCTGGCAACCCAGGTTCGGGAATGAGCTCAGCGCACCTGGGGTTGGCTGAGAGGGAGAGGATTTAGCATCTGATGGGCTGCTCTCCCAGGGTGGGGAGGGCCACCATCTCACTCCTTGGCTGCAACATGGTGGAGGCTGAGTGGCAGTGCCAGCATACGAATGAAGTAGTAGGGAGGGGCCACAGTTCTGCACCGTGTGTGTGCATCCACATACACATGTGGCAAGGGAAGAGGGAGAAAACGGAAAAGGGTGGATGCCAGCTTAATGACAGCCCTGCCTGTCTGCCCCTGTTCCCGCATCACCACCTGACTGCTGACCCTGGTTCTGTAAGTGGGTCACCAGATGGGGGGGGGGGCAGCCCTCCCTTTCTAGGTCCTGCCACGGGGGCTATCTTTGGAGGAATACTCTGGCGAGGTGAGTTGGGGTGGTGGGTGCTGGATGGGGGAGGTAGGGACAGGGCTGAAGCAGCTGCCGGTAGCCGTCCATGGGATAAAAAGCTCAATGAAAAAATAAATAAAATGCCAATTCAGCAAACTTGTTCAAACATTTTCCTTTGGCTCATTTGTGTATTGTATGACACAGAAACATAGACAGTAATAGCAGAAAGAAGACCCATGGGTCCATCCAGTCTGGCTGAGTTCACTATTTAGCCCTGAGACCTAATGTACCCCCAGGGTCCCAGCACTTTGAATCTTGGATCACCTGTTGCATAGTTCTGTGCCTGAACCTAGACTACGCTACTCAGCAGTGCCCACTAATCAAAACAAAGAACTCAAAATCCTCTGAGCCCAATAGTTCTCTTTGGGTTTTGGTGGTTATTACATAATTAAAATCACAAAATTAAATTAAATGAAGGCAGTTACAAAAACGGTGCCTTCTTTGTCCTGGTATTGTCCCTACTGCCCCAGTACACTTCTAACATGGCTGCATGAGAGAACACCCATGCTCTGATCTGGTTTATTTGTTTAAATGTATTGATATACACTTGGCTTCTGAGATGGAACATCTTGTTTACATGTCGATGGTGACAGATGCAGTTTGAAATGAAAGAGCTGCACATGCAGTTCTACATTAGTTAACAAGATGGCTAAAAACAAACACATTTGACCTTGTGATGTTTTCTTGAGCATATGATAAAAGCTGATGGCATAGAATGAAGGACAGAGAGAGAGAGAGAGAGAGAGAGAGAGAGAGAGAGAGAGAGAGACTGAGTGAGCACTATGAATAGATATAGGTGTAACCCCCCTGCAAATGGGGGTTCCCAAAAGACTTCCAGGAGCTTGCTTGAATGCTCCAAGCCTGAATGGTGTTTGGCGTTTAAGCCATTTATCAGTGAGTGTTTTTAGAGCCTCTGGTACTGTCTCTTTAAGAGCTGTCTGTTTGCAGACATAATTAGTTTGTATGGGGACTGTGTGCTTCTCTGTTTGAGTATCACTCGAACTGCTGCCAATTTACTTCATTTTGCAGTCACTAGGAGTGCAAAGGAACCTATCTGAAAGATGTAACTGTTTGCCAGAAATTATTTAGAGTAATAATGAAATTACAGTTTGTCTAACCTGCTTTTTGCAGTCAGAACTGTGTCTGCTAGTTCCCATTCTAGTTTTGAACTGCTGAACTGGACCAATCAGTGTGGGTAAGCTAGCTCTAAAATGGTGCCTTGGACGAATCAGAACTTGACTCATAATCTGAGCCAGCCACAAGAGGATTGTAAGGGCAGTGACTCTGGGAGATGTAGTTTAGACTTCAGTGCCTTTTTGGACCAACAGCAGCAGTCTAGTGAGTGACAGCCAATCCAGTCAAGAACTGGGAGGAACTCAAAGGAAGTGCCCGTTTTTCAGTTGGAGTGTCAGTTGAGCTTTGGCAGTGAAGAAGGAAGGAGCCCTGTGCTTTTCAGTGTGCAGTTTTAGTCAACAATAGTAATGAGCCCAGAGTTCCGGTCTGCAGCTTGTTAGGACTGAATCCGTCCTGTGAAAAGAATCAAAGGATCTCTGAAGAGTAGAAACCAGGCTCACCCTGTAGAAGACTGGAGGAATTGCTGAAAATTACACTCGGTCTGTCAGGAACTGAATCTGCTGTGTGTTCTCCCGGTATTGTGCAGTAATTGCGATCGATACAGATGCAGCCTGCCTGGTATAGTGCTTTCTTTTATATGGATGTGTGAAGAGGTTTGTGCACCTCAATGAGCCCTGCTGAC
Organism: Neoceratodus forsteri; assembly: GCA_016271365.2. Lineage (NCBI taxonomy): Eukaryota > Metazoa > Chordata > Ceratodontiformes > Ceratodontidae > Neoceratodus > Neoceratodus forsteri. Next base: position 1,488,778,250 of record CM057455.1, on the reverse strand, counting down.
ATTGAAGGACCCTATCTTATTTGGAGGTCGTGAGTACTAATTCAGGTCGCCCTGTTGAATTGCCACATTAAATCCAAATGGAATTACTGTACTGCTGACTGTTTAATTCTCCTTTTCTGTGTGAAAGGGCCCCTACCAGCTGCCACGGTTTGACTAGCCACTAGGGCTTGGGGTACCCAGGGACAGTAACTGATAGGGATAGGCCTGTGCACAGAGCCATAGGTAGATTATTAGAGTGATAAGCTAATTAACCTGATTTCCCCTGTCCTTGTTATATCCCCTAAATAAATCAGAGCTGCTCGTTTCAGCAAAGTTATACTGCCTGAGGTATTTGTCTATGTTAAAGTACTGTACTGTGATTGTTGCACTGTATCTCATTTCACAGGAGGTCCCAGTGCCGGAACCAGACCAGGGGTAAGTGTATACTGTGAAGGTAATTTGATATATTGTGTGGGCCACTAGTGGAAGAAAGGGGGTTGCAGTGTCCCAGAGGGCTGTGACCAAGTTAGTTTAACTATTGCAAACCCTGACCTCTGGGTGGAGGCACCCGCCATTGGATCCAGGCCCCTCAACCTGTTAGTGGCAAATCAGGCAGGGGTAGTAGCCCCTGGGATAGCGCCATCTAGGGGTTACATATGAATACCAGGTACTGTAAACAAATTCTCACCCCAAACACGCCAGTAGTGTTTTCCAACATTTATGTTAATATCTAGGGCTAATAAATGTATTTTGCATACTCAGCCGGGGAATCCATCCATTTTTGCTGCATATTTTATAGCTGGTCCATAGGACACAGAAATAAAGCAAACATGCCAGCAAAATGACAAAATGCCAATAGGCAGTGCTCCCAGACCGATTTGGTATTTTTCCTGCAACTCCAGGGTGATTTTCCTGCATTTTCCTGTAGATTATATTATTTTCTATGGAAACTGAATTCCTCCATTTTCCTGTATAACCAATGCAAGTCTATGCAAAGAATTTCCCTGTAGATGGCTCCAAATCCCTGTAAAATATATGAATCCCTGTAGATCTGGGAGCCCTGCATAGGTGATGTGGTCACCATTCAATCCTGTTCGTAAACTGGCCTAACAACTCTAAAAAAAAAATGTGTTCATATTGTCTCCCACATCACAGCTGCAAGGACTGTGGCCTAGCAACAGGCAGCTTGGGAAAAGAGTCCCTAGCAGGAATCAATAAGGACCCTCCAGCAGACTTTTTTTTGTTGTTATTAATACCTGGTCCAGTAAGTCCAAATACAAATATAATCTAGTGCCCCCACCCCCACCCCGTGCCCAAAACGTGCCTGTACATCCTTGGAGGTTTTTCTACTTACTCATATTTTTTCTTCATGCCAGAACTACTGAGGTACTACTAAATGTGCACCAAATGTGAGTTACACACAGAATCCTGTGTCCTCCCAGAATAAAGCTACCCAACAAGAGTCTGCAGATTATAGTGTATGTATATCATCATATCCTAATCTGATGCACTACACTGCTTGTCATTTATTTAATGACGCATTTATGTTAATGTTCTTTTTATTCTTTTTCTTTTACTCTTTGCATCCCCCAATCAGCTAGAATAAAGGTGTTATCAGCTCAGTATGTCTCTTGATTAAACATTTTAAACAAATAACTATTATTACTTTTTATTCTTTGGTAACCAGGCAAGGCCCACTAGGCACAAGTGAATGTTTTCAGGGGTGATCCCGGAGCACTGGGGAGGTTGACTGACTTGCTCAGAGTCACACAGTATGCAAGTAGAGGTTGTAGCAACCAAACCCAGGTCTGCTTATGTACCAAGCTCATGCACAGCTCATTACTCTACTCGCTAGGCTATACTGCCAGCCCAAAATTTCTGTTGTAGGTTTTCATGCATTCATTCATTTACTCAATGATATGCGGCCAGGTGATCTGGGATCAGATGTTGTAAATTTGTAAAGTACAGTGCAGCCCTCTTAAACGCATACCCTTGAGACCGGCAAAAGTTATTCAAGAGGGCTATGCATTTATCAGATCTTGTATTCTTTTCACAGTGAATGCAACCTGCAGTTTGTGCCATGGTGCTGCGTAGGAAAAAGAAATGCCAGTATCGCTTAAGTACTTCTTTGGTTGGGATAAAGTGATTTGTGACATGCTGTGACATTCTTTGGTAGGATTCCTGTGTGAGGAAGGGTGCTTCTGGGATTCATGTAAAGTGCTTCTGTGACATACTTTTGGGTTCTGTGCTTTGATTTAAGTGAGGGTGCTTCTTTGACTTGGGATTGATGGTTTAAAGGCTGAAGTAGGTGATTAACACCTCATTTTAAACAGAGCAGTCCATTAAAAGGCAATTAACTGCTAACTAGTAAGACAACTACAAGGAGTCTCAGTAAAATTGGGCCAGTCAGTCCACACCTGAACACCAACACTGAGGGAAAAATATGCATTTAAAAGGTCAATTTAACATAGGAAGTATAGGAAAAAAAATCAGGACTGAAATGTTATGCGTTTATGTCGGCTATGCGTTTATCAGGTGTGTTCTGTAAAACGATGAAATGCCTAATTATGGCCTCAAGTTTCATATTTATTTGGGAGTATGAGCAACACGGCCAGTCTTAGGTATTAGACTGATGCTGATGTGATCAGTAATGTTTTATCTCTAATTACCATCAGAATTGCAACTTAACCCATCTGTGCACTTCCATCTCATCAATCTAAGAGCTGGAGAAGTCTGTCAAAGTCATCATGCCTAGCCGCATAACTGTCGCACCATGTGACCTCATCACTAGCGAGGTGGCAGCTGCCTAGCTTTTGTTTCATGATGTCGTAACACTTACGTTTAAAAAGATTTATCGGTATATTATAATAAAACACAAAAAAGTTAAAAGTATAGCATTTAGACAGAATTCAGCTTATTATTTCAGTCATTTTTAGAAATTATTTTCCCTCATTCTTTATAACTGGGGAAATCTGCATTCAAACAGAATATGTTGTTCCGAGGACCTCATTTGTTCCTCCTATGTTTCCATCCACTGACATAATCGGACACTGTGGAAATGATTATGTCACAAACAATCAGAATTCAGTGGAGGGTAAAGAATGAGAAGCAGGGTAAGTCTGATGCACAAAGATTCCATTTTCATGCAGACCTCCTCAATAATAAAGGCTGAGGGAAAACAAACTGATAAAATATTTGAAATGAAAGTCATATGGTGTCAGAATATGTTTTATAATGTTTCACCAGAGACTGCTGAATCTTCCCCCTGAGGAAACAAAACTCCTCCAAATGGCCATAATTATACAATGGGAAAAAAAAAACCCAGAACAGACTCCTTTCTGTGACAACATGTAACTATCTGTACATCCTGGATGGCGTTCAGCCTGTTCCTTTGAAAATCAAAGTGTGAACTTGGATGGGCCAGCACAAATGAGCAGTTCGTTCTCACAGAACGTGCACAGCTGTGAGAGGTTTTAAACAGGCTCTAAAAACTTTTCTATGATGCCAGACCTTTACTGGTACTAAATAAATGAACCTCATCAGATTATTTTCACTCTTTTATACTGTATTTATCAATTTTATCATTTTTATTTTAATCTTTTGTAAAGCGCCATGATATTTTGAAAGGCGCTTATGTGAAATAAAGTTTACTATTATTATTATTACTACTTTGCAAGGACCAACACTAAAAAGTATATCAGAACATATTCTGCTCTAAGTGGCAATCGAAAGATGATTATGTGCACCATGGACAACTGTGAACAAGAAAATGAAAGGATTGAAGGAGGGAGAGGAAGAAAGGGGAAAACCGGGGCAAACGTCCAAGGTGCAACAAAAAGCTTGGAAATGTAAATAAAGAGTTTGTTTGTGAAGAGGGTGGGAAAGTAGTCCAAGTCTGTGCCCATGTTCTTACCCATGGGCCTGTTTCTGTCCCTGAGCTCCCTGTGGTTGGGGTGCCTGTACGAGTCCCTGTAGTGATGGACAACAGCCATATCATCCAGACGGTAGTGCTGAGGTGGAGGTGGTGTCGGGTGAGGCAGACCGTTGGGCTGGTAGGACAAGCCATTATTTGGACTATACCGCTGACCAGGGCTAATAGTGCAGGGTCGCTTGCTGGGATGCTCTGAGTGCAAAGGCTCTCGATCAAAGCCATTCTCTTTGGTTCTGCAGAATCAAGAAAAAAGTCATTAATAATGACAGCACTTACTACTATCCTTATAAAAAAACATATAATACTGTGACGTACTTGTCAAAGGCAGCCTTACAAATCACCACAACAAATACGGTGCAGAATGAGTCAAGGCCCTTCTCCTTGAAAGCTCTGCTATACAATAGGTACAGTTTAATGATTTTTTTTAAAGCGCCCAAAAAAAAAAAATCAATCTCTGTGTTACTCAAGGCCATTATGATCCACCTTCGACTTCAGTACCTTCAGTCCAGGCATGCTACAGTACCCCAAACAGAAGTTAGTAATTCAATAAAACCAGAGAGCCATTGTTTGTTTTCATACAGTACAGAGGGGAAAAAAGTACGTTTTCAATTTGTGTTTCCTTATGCCAGATGTCAGCTTTACATTTACAGTAAGCGCTTGTCCTCATTATAATCATGTCTTTGGGAGCAAAACATTTCCCCTGTTAGCGGGTAGAGGGGGTTACAAATAAATGATTTTCATATTCCTCTTCTCTCTAAATGGCTCCCCTTATGGTTTAAATGTAGATAAATAAGCATCTGAACAAAAGAAGTACGCAGGAGCATACATATAGATCTTAATATGCACACACATTAAATAAATGAAATCTAAATGACACCATTACATTGAAATTGTACATTCTCAATATGCTCTCATTACCTAAAACATATTAGCATGCAAAAATGTGTCCCACACGTGAAACTACTTTGAATACATATTGATCATGTTAGAAAAATATGTTGTTTTATAACCATGCAACACAAAATGATACAGTTCACTAAGCCAGTGCCATGGCTCAGCTTTGCATGGAGTATCTTGGTTTACGCTCCATCCCAGTCCTGTTTGCTGGGAACTAGAATCATAAAACAAATGAGGAGGATAGTTACTGGATCTTGTAAAGCTAGTACAGCTAGCTGCTTCTTGCAGAGAGAAATAAAGCAGGATGGGTGGGTGTTATAACTGTCCAGTGGTAGCCACGTAACCATGGCCCTTGCTGTCCAGTTATGATCTCTGATATGGCTACAGTTGCCGTAAAGGACACTAACTTACCAATAACAGTAGCTCTTCAATGGAATCTCCTCCAGTGAGCCCCACCTATGGAACAGACACCACCGTCGGACCCATCTGGAAACGTTTTGCTAGTGGCCACATATGATGATGCATTGTTGGTGCCTGTGTGTCATGGAGGGCCCCAAATCTCCTCCCTTTGCCTGCCCATAAATAAAGTCATGCTGCATCAGACAGCTGAATGGTAAAGACAAGCACATCAAAGCCCTATAGGGATGTGATGACGACCAGGAAGAAAACCCAGTACAGGATAAACAGGGCAAAACGACGATGCCTGAACCCCCCCTCCATTTTACCACCCCAGACCAAGGGGAAGGCAGAAACACAGAAACAGACTTTGACAGCAGATAAAGACCACTTGGCCCACCCAGTCTGCCCATTTAAGGGTGTACTGTGGCTCATTGGAGGAGAGTCCATTGAAGATCTATTTTTACTGATAAGTAACTGTTCTATCTTCTTCCGGGTATCTCCCTTTATTAAGCCACACACATGGAATGATTCCAAGCACTACCCAAAACAATAGGGGAAAGGCCAGCAGGAAGGCATACTAGCCACCCTTCATGTATGCCAGTGCCCCACAAGCCAAAGGAGATTGGAGCCACAATAAGGTGATACCAACGTAGTTTCAGTTGAGGCACGTGAGCAAGAAGCCCAGAGTCCACCACCAGACAACCGCGCAAAAAAAAAACTGATGGGGATCTGAGGACAGTCACAGAGACAGTCAATGAAAACGTGAGTTAACGGAGCTAGATCCCCCAAGCAAACCACAATGTTGATAGGAAACCTGATGATGAAGCTAAGAATGGTGCAGATGAAGAGCCGGGTGGTGACCCAAAGCATAAAATAAGTAGCACTGCATCGTAATTTGCAACTTAAAAAACACAAATTGCGAGTCTACTGTAGGTTTGATTAGCAGCCATTGCTAATCAACAGCCAAGGCTGCTAACTGTGTCTTTAAAAGCAGAAGCACACTTTTCCCCAAACTAACAGAGGCAAACTCACAGAAGCGGTTTGTGAGCTTTAGTGAAAATATAATGTGTATATATAAAATGCATCAGTCATCATATCTAAGAACAATTATAGGAGTACCGGATGAGATCCAGTTGCATGGGTGCTAGTTCAGTGGAGTTTTGGTCACTTGCAGAGGTAGCCATGGTCTTCATCCTTGCCGTTGTGCCATAGCTAGTTGTAACTCCATGTAATGATTTTGTCATTACTCACCAAGGCTGAGGTAAACCGCTCCAGGTGAGCCATACATGTATGGAATGAGCTTGTCCCTCTTCAGCCACCATACTGCACAATGTCTTTGCTTTTCAGTGCATCTTTCAAAGGGAAATCGCTGAGGATGAGTTCTGCCGGGGAATGGAGATGAGCCACAGGAACAACAGTCACCGGGGGAGCAGTGGACCAGTGGCCCACCAGAAACTTTTGTGAAGGGAAATGGAAATAAAAAGCCCCACTTTTATTTTAACTATATATATGGGTATTTCAATCTACGCAGGCCTTCACAGTGTTTCTGATCTGGAACAAGAGATCAGTGTGCGCCTTGTTTGGGGTGAGTGTTATCCAGCTTCAGCTAGCCAGCTCTGCTTTAAAAATGCAGAGCTTGGCTATTGCCAGATTACAGTATACAGGTATATAATATGTTTTTAAGAGTCAGTAGTACATGTATGATCTGCTGTGGAAGGGGCCGGGCTGTTAAGCTGGTACTGCTTGTAAGTTAAGTAAATTATTAGAAAAAAACATAGCTGTAGGGAACACTATGTGCTCAGCTAGTCTGCAGTGATGGAGAAAGTCTCTGTGCCCTGCAGTGGTACTGTATGCAGATTTAATTCTAAAACAAGCAAAAAAACCTTTTACTGAGGTCAAACATAATGCCCTGCAGTGATGATGGGATTCATGCAAAGTAAACTGAAACAGACCTTTCATGTTTATTAACTGACTGCCCTAGCAAAAAGAAAAAGTGAATAAAAAAAAAAAAATCAAACTAACTCAAAACACTGTCTGATGTATTTATTTTATTAGTGCATAACAGATGCAATGAGTTAGGATATGTTATTGTTAAAAACAACCATTTTTGAACACTGCTCCTCATAAGCGACTGACTGCAGATCATTTCCAATTTTGGTTAGCGATGCTGCTAATCAACTCTCCAGCACTAATTTATGCCTTGTGGTGACCAGTGCTGGAAAACGGCACCCAAAACAAAGAGCTAAACCATGCAACAGTGCCCAAAAGAGCCACAGGCCCCACGATCATGGGGGCCCAGCCAGAGGCGATAAACCGACTGCAACAATCTAAATGGCAGGCGGGATGGCCAAAACTACAGTCGATTGGCCGGCCAGGTGGCGTTGAGAGCTGAGGCACTGGACGCCTAACCTCAAGCCACGCTGGTGACCCGTGTACGGGAACGAGCATGGATCATCGGGGGTTGGCGGGGAGAAGGATCGAGCATCCGTTGGAGTGTTCTCCTTCTCTGGGTTGGGGGGACATTAGCTGGCGGCACTCCACTGGCCCCTAGCGGCTGCTGGGGGCAGTCCAGAGAGGAGACAGGGCAGATGCTTGGTGATAGCGCCTGCAGAAGCGTGCATGCTCTCACTGCAGGTGTCATTGCACGCCCCACCTCCACACAAAGGGGAGAAAAGCGGAAAAACAGCTCCAGCAGAATGAAGTGGTCCCCGCAGCGCCGCCTCCGAGAAGACACCTCTCTGGCAGGATCCATTTGGGGTGGGTTGAGTCGCTCCCTACCAAGCTGCCATGAAGGGTAAGTCGTGGGGTGCACAAGGAAGGGGGTCTAACCTTCGGGGCAGCGCTGGGGGACAACTGAAGGCAGGCTTGCAAGCTGGGAGCTCAGGAAGAAATAATACACCAAAACTACAGTCAATGGTAAAGCCAATGACAGGAGACATGGAAACAGCCATGGACAAGCAGAGGGCTACGGATGAAGTGGAGCGATGATGAGGCATAGCTATGCGATAACCAGCAGAAAGGGAAAGTGCCAAAAAACAGTGAGCCCTGAACCTAGTAGCGAAACCACTGATGAGGCACTGTCTTTTTCTGCTGACAGATTCTGTGATGTATGTTTCTAACCAGACTGTTCTTAACACTTTGGTGTTAATTATTTACACTATACCTTTCCAGCCTTTATTTTATAAGTAACTTCTGCTTGTAGAGGTTTGTACTGACCTTGGTGATCTGTGACTAACAAAGACGCTGCTGACTGGCATGACATTTTTTTCCTTTGCAAATACATGTATGGCTCACCTGGAGTGGTTTATTTCAGCCTTGGTGAGTAATGACAAAATCATTACATGGAGTTACAACTAGCTATGGCACAACAGCAAGGACGAAGACCATGGCTACCGCTGCAAGTGACCAAAACACCACTGAACTGGCACCCAAGCAACTGGATCTCATCTGGTACTCCTATAATTGTACTTGGATATGATGACTGATGCATTTTATACATGCACATTATATTTTTACTAAATAACAAAAAAAATCTATGAATTTCATTGGCTGAGACACGTCACCTGATGATGCATTAAATTCCTAAGACTGCACGGTCAGGTGCCAGATCTCATTACCAAGGCTAAAAAGCCTCAACAACTACAAAAATCAGGGACTACTGTATTTTACTGACTTGAGGCTGTGGCTTCTATGAGATTTCCGTGTTTCAAGCTGCGACTTCAATATGGGGGTGGCTTCAGTTCAAAGATGACTTCTATTAGGAAGTCCATGTCTGCGACTCTGATAGACTATAAATTTGTTTGTATTGAGAAAATTGAGAGTAGATCTCATTTTATCAGCTGATCCCAGCTGATCATGGTCTCCTCTTATAATGGATTTCATATCAAAATCCCTTTAATGTCGGTCCCTACCCGTCACTCATTCCGAAGCTACACTGCTACACAACTATACTGTGACACTGCTGAAAATGTCCAAAAGGAAATGTTATGATGTTTATTTCCAGCTGTCAGTCATGAAAGAGGCAGCAGTAACCAGGGAAAATATTATCCACTTGTTCCAAGTCTGTGCATAACCAGCACAAACTTGAATGTGAAACATTGCACCAGACCGGACGGCATGGCCTTTGAAATTTGGGACCAGATCACATCACATCTGCAAATGCTGAAAGATGGTAAGAATTTGCCACCATAAGAATAAAAACAAACAGCAATTCACTCTAATAAGCACATTATTCTTTCGGGTGATGCTCATGGGAAAAGTGAGGAGACAGACTTTGTCTCAGACACAGAGAACGGTTTGCATTCCGATGCCGACCCAGACAGCAAGGATGAGCTGGACTAGAAATAATTTTCTCTCTGAAAGACTGAACAATTTCTTTTCTTATTTACTTTCCAATTCTGTTTTATTTTATTTCAGAACAGCCCTGCTCTGACTGAATACAACATGTGTCTACTGCTTACTACTGTGCATGCTAAAGAATGCTAAGAATGTCAAAGTCACACAGCACTCAGTATATTTCCTTGAACTGAAGGCAAGGCTACTAAACAGGAGCAGCTTCTATTAACATTACTGAAATCTGGTGCTGGTTCTATTTGGGGGTGGCTACAAAATGGGGTTGGCTTCCATTCGGTGAAATATGGTACTTGATGTACATATTTTATTTAAAATGTATTTAAAACACATGAATTATGTAAAGAAATCATATTAAAAATATTTCACTTTACATATAATACATAAGAGCAGTAAGTCATTTTATCAGTGCAATAAGCCACATCAGGGAGTATAAAGGATTTGAAAGCACTTTCCAGGGATGCAAGGACACTCAGCTTTCGGCCTCATGCCTCACTCCACACACCCTGTTGTGGCTAAGAGATACATAATGGGTTAAAGTGGAGTAACCGTATTTATCTAAACATCTGCGGATAAGACCTAAAATTCATGAATAGAGTGGCAAAGCAGCATGTGTTATAAATGTCTTACCCTCGCTAGTTATGATGAACATTGTTAACCCACTGAAGCCTATTACATATCACATCAGTTTAAAAGGTATACAGTGTCAGTTAACTCTATATAACGATGTTATGGCTTCTGCTGAGATCAACTGGTAACATTTGAATCTAGCACACAGCCTTTGTGATATCATCAAGCATTTTGAAAGCTGCTCCACCATTGGCTTAAGTATGCTATTATGATGGGGCTGCACCCCTCCTCCCAGCCCATAGGCTCCAGTCCGAAGCACAAGGTAGAGCTCCAAGTCAGTGCCTCATAGTGATACACTCTTCAAAGATAGAAGTATGTCTCACCACACGTTGCCCCTGCATAAAGAAAGGATATCACGTGTGACGTTGTTTGCTCAGGGAGTGGGGTGGGCATTAGGATTGAGAACCCCAATGAAGACCCCACCACTGATTTACCAAGACTCTGGCGAACCCAAACCCTAATGTTTTTCCTTTTGCTGCTTGCGTGGTGGGGAGTTAGGGCTGGAAACCCTAATGCCACATTTCCCTACATTTGTGGCGTTAAGCTATCCTAACTGATGCATTAACAAAGTTTTATGCAAATAATTTTCTTTTTGAGACAGTGGAATTGCTGCATCCTCATGGGAAGTTACCATGGGAAGACTCAGTCGACCTACAGAAGGACTAAGTCCACCTACAGAAGTGCAGGGCCTGGCACATTCCCTTCCCCCCCCAGTACGAAATTTGAAATTATCGAAGTTGCAAGCAAGCATATAAAAATTCCTATGTAGGCTCATAACTTTGTCAGTTTTACATATTTTGACCCTAGATTTTTAACATAGCCTTCTTATGACCCCACTTAATGAACAAGGTAGTAAAAATATTCAAATCCCACTCGAAATGTGATTTAGCCAAGTGACTGCTACATCACCTTTTGGCCTGATTTACATCATTCCACCATCACTGGTCATGAGGTGGGGTCCCTAAAAGACCATGTTGAAAATTTAGGGTCAAAATATGTAAAAATGACAATGTTATGAATCAAAGTTCAAAACCCCAATGAAATACATTGAACTGCACATAGCTTAGTTTACATAAAAATGCATATCGCCAATTACTGCATGACAGGTAAAATGATGAGTCGTGAACAGTAAAAACAGGGTGAGAGTTAATGTTAGCTGCTTGCAGGCTATTGCTGTGAGCAGTAATACCCCATTTAGGGATTAGAAATATTGTGTGTGGTTGGTTAACATTACCACTCTAACAGTAACCTGTGTTTACCAATCGTGCAGTAATATTAAACAATCGCAAAGTGCACGTGCCCTGCAAACACATACCACAGCTCGAAAGATAATATCTGGTATTTGCGAGCAGTAACATCCATCTACAGATCACAAATACCATGCCATTGGTAAACAGTACCACTGGAGTATTGCATAAATATACCTGTTCCAAACTGCATGTCACAAATAACATGTCATGTAGTAATTTGCAGTATGTTATTTACATGTCATTTGTAACTTTTTTTTTTCACTGTTTGCATTTTTCAGTTAACTCAAAAATCCTTATAACTCTCAAAATGTTTAATACTTTTTTAGGAAACCTTCCAAAGGCACACTCATAGCACAGGCCCCTTCAACCCTAAAAATTTCATGACAATTTGCACACCATCTAGGCTGTACGTCACAGCAAAAAAATTGCAATTTTAAGTATTGGCTATTTTTTTTTGTTTTTTTTTTGGCACTCTGTACCTCAGACAGTGAACAAGATGCTGTCATTAAACTTTTTGTGTCTTGCGACTGACAGCTTGATCACGCATGCCAAATTTTGGGCTATTTCGTCAAATGACACCAAAGTTATTAAGGTGCAATAACTGGGGTTTAACATTAAACAACTGACTTAACTCCACCTACAGGAGCACTACCGTGCCCCTATAATGGGATGTGCCATGGGTGGCTTCAAACTAAATGATTTCTTTTTAGTTTCAGGTTTGACCTCTTGACCTCACAGGTGGCGGACCCACGAGTGAGGTCTATAGAGCTCAAACCCTGAAACTAAAAATAAAATATTTATTTTGAGGCAGCCTATGGCATATATCAACAATGTCACCTGGCTAGGATGGTAAGGTATCCTGGAATGCTGTAACATGCAGCATAATACAAGAAGGAGCAGATGCAGCCTGAGTGAAAATGCCTACTGTTAACTAAGTTGGAGGAAAAATAGATTATTTCCTCTCCAGCTCTGAATGCCATGAAAATAACTGCATTTATTGGATAGTTTTTATTCACTCCGCCATTGTATAAAATATATATAATTTAAATTAAGCATGTACAATATGCAAAATGCACCACCCACACACAAACTAAACTGGAAAGAAAGAGTAGGCCCACCTCTTAATAAACAAGGGATCTGCAAATAGGAGAAGCACCTGCAATACTGGGCAGCAAATCTGCCAGGAAACAGGAATTGTCTTTACCTAAGGGAGGCAGCATAACCTTGTGAATTAAGCATGAAGTTGTGACCGTGAAGACTCAGGTTTCAATCCTACCATCACCACTGCCACTTAATATATGACCTTCAGCAACTCATGAATTGTTTAACCACAACCAGCCAAACACATGCACATGCGGAGTATATGCACACACACACACACACACACACACACACACTTTCTCTTTCTCTGTACTTAACCTTACCGGAGTTTTTTCCTTAACCTCCCTCCTGCTCACTTTTGTAACCTCTCTGTGTGAGCCTGTCAGTAGCTGCCAATGGCTGGCAACTGTTCTCTGCTTCGAAAGTGCTTTGGGATACATTGTGCATGAAAGGTACTACAGAAGAGCCAATTAAACAGAATTTTAAAGGATAGTACCCCGAGGCCTTCCCCCCCCGGATCACTGATGGACAGAGTAGTCCTTAATGGACAGCTGATATTTTAATTTTCGATGCCAATCAGACGCCACACTGCCTGCAAGGTACTTTTATTAACTCATACTTTCTGGTGAGCCTGTTTATTAATCAGGCTACTCTCGATTTCAAAACCAGTAATACGCTGTTTTTCCCATAATACACAGCCATGTACTATTAGAATGTTGTCAATCACTACATTTCCTTGTGTACTAACAGAACTATAGTGAGCGTGTGGGCACGATACACTCGAAAAGATGCTTAGTGCATCTTTACTCTCCCAGTGCTGGCAATTTGAGCAGGGGAATGGGAGGGCAGTAGGGAGGTGAGGAGAAAGTGGCAGGAGCCGCTGATTAGACAGCCATTTCCATGGCTATATTATGCAAGTGCTCGCAGGGAGTGGGAGTTAGCAATTATAAAAAAACCGAACTATCGGATGTTGTAAGTATTTTTTGTTTGTTATATGCACAGCCTTGGTGTGTGATACCTTCACAAACCACTCGTGTTTCCCACTCATGACTTTTATGGTATCACACACTGTGCCTCTGGTGTTTTGGTGTGCAAAATGAACTCAAAATGTACAACACCTTATACATTATTCTACATATGAGGCCCCAAACAAGCTGGGTTGCCAGTACCTCTGTGCACTCCTTACACCTTTACCCCTAGCCAGAGTTGTGGGATCCATGGGACATGGGCTTTTGCAGTGCCATCCTCTTAAAATCTGCAAGCGATCATGCCTTTATGGCGGCTGTCTCATAGGACTTAACTACCTTTTGAAATCCCTCTCTCTCATCCAATCAATATTTAGAACTAAGCAGAAACAATGCCTGCTTAGTCTAACTTTTTCAAATGGCTTAAAAAGTACTCTTTGTCACATATTATAGCACTTTAAAGTGGTACTGCAGTCAAAATTTGCAAAAACATATGTTGTGCAGTGTGTTTCGATTTGTGTGTAGTTCTAGTGTGTCCTTCCCTTTGTTTACCATTAGGAGTTTTCATCTAAACTTGCCTACTAGTTTTTGGTCCCTGGGGATCTCCATGTTAGCACTGTTTTTTGCTTTTCTTTTTCCTATAATGCCACCTCTCTCATATAATGATGATGTGTCCAGGACCACTGATTCAGCGAGGGAAAGCTGCTGCAGCAGCAATCTACTGTTAGGTTCCTGATGTTCTGGTCTCAACTAAATAATTCTAATTCAGTCTTTTTGTTTTCTACGTATATGTCTAGGTTCAGTCAGCTGGAGTAAATGTTTTCTTTTTAAAGCTTTTCATTTCATCAAACTACAAATAGCCATAAAAAGCACACAAATCACCCCTGGTCATCAATACTATAATTAGTGAAGACTCTCGCGGTTTTCTTACAGAATATCCACTCAACTATCCCTCAGATGTTTGTGAAACTGTAAATATAGCCATTATTAGTGCTCACTGACTTAGGCAAGTTAATTAAAATCACAGCTCTGCTGCTGCAAAATTGACTCTAAACCAGTACTCGCTGAATCTATGGTCTCAGATGTGTCACTGTCAACTGAGACAGGAGGCATTGTAGGAAAAAGAAGAGCAATAAGTAAATGTTAACGTGGACATCACCTGGGACCACAAAACCAGTAGACACGTTTAGAAAAACTCGTAACAGCAAACAGAGGGAAGGACACATTATGACTATACACACAAATCAAAATACTCTGTGCAACAAATGTTTTTGCATATTCTGACTGTGGTACTCCTCTAACTACATTTACGTGGTGGAGGGTCAAAAAGGAAAGGGTAGATGGTCAAAAATGATGCCAGGAAGTACTTTTACCAAAAGGGTGGTGGCAAAAGGGGACAAACGTTCAGATAAAGTCATACGTGCTGAGACACTGGGAGGGTTTAAGAGTGGATATGACAGACATATGGGCAAAGTGTGGCTGAGTACACTGGGTGGGGGGAAGGGAGGGAAGGAAGAACACGGGGACTGACAGGGGCTTAGCCCATTACACAGACAGGGAATAGCAGACGGGACAGGCCACTGGGTCTTTCTCTACTGTCATTTATCAATGTTCTATACAGAACTGTTTGCCCTTTATTTATGTTTTCTCTGCCTTTTATAGTTTATTGTACGTAATGCTTTTTAGTCTGTTATTAGTGCTCTCAGTCTGTGGCAGGATGTTTTACCAATCAAATGCTACTACTTCTACTATTGTTGGGAACAGACCACTTCACATCCAACAGATACCAATGTCCCCCTCAATACATTATTTATATTAAACTGAAAAATGTTTTGCTGACAAAAGCTCAGTCCCAAATATTGCCACTAGAAAAAACAGCAACTTTCCATGTCATATAGTCACACTGCTCTCACACCTCAGACAGGTTTGTCTGTCTGCTCAAGGTTCAGGCCTATTTCTAAAGATGTAAACCCACTAGGCTGGGTGATCGGCCTCTATGCCATGTCACAAACAGATTACCAAAATGTGTTTTCTCCTCATATGTCACTTTTGTCACTGTTTCTGTGACTGATGGCTCCCAGTGTTATTACAGAAACAGATTGATCTTTTTAATGAGCCAGTTTAATAGACTCCAAAACCTCACGGTGGCTGCTCATCCGCAGCAGAGCCATATGCACCAGAAAAACATTCCTCAGAACACAGTGCTACGCTGTCAGTGAGTTGGTTTCCCTTAAAAGAACATTTATTTAAACAAACCAACATCAGCACACAGCACTGAAGATCCCGAGCAACACAGATTCAGTTTATTTGTGAGTAAAACTCATCGTGTCCTGAAATTATTCCTCAAAAGTTTTCTTTTCTGCGGTTTTGTTTAAATATACCATGTCTTAGCTTGGGTTTTAGTTTCAGCTCAGGTACAGAGTGCAAGTAACCAAAAGGCTGCATTACAAAAGACTGAGAATCATCTTGCCTCCATTTCTGGATGGAGCTCCAAAAGTCTAACAACTTAATGACATTTTATGGAAAAACACAGCAGGATGAGTCTGTGGCACCGAGCAGGGTGGTATTCGCTCAGCACGCTGGCAATCTAGGTCCATCTCTCAAACCTGCAATGACTGGTGTGAAGGCTGGCAGACATAGTGAGACTCTCTTCCCAGGGGATAGTTGAGAACCACACTGCTTGTACAGCAACTCTGTGTGGTGGCATGGTGGCAGTTCCTTGAACGGAAAAGTTGAGCCTGCACCATTCACACTCCCAAGACACTCCTCAGAATTTCACAGGTGACCATACATCATCCGTACCACCAGGACAATGATGCACGTGCGCTCCCATGAGTGGCAGGAGTGACTAGAACAGGGAAAATAGTGGTCTCCATCCAGGCTTGGCCCTCTGCCCCCCCCCCAACATTACAAAGCCCCACAGAACACCCGCTGCAGTCCCCCAGCTGCTGTCCTCTTCCCTCCAGATTGAGACGCTTGCTCCCCTGACTGCAGCAGGGGGCCCTCAGGAGAGGAAACACACTGGAACTGTAGGCCATGGGAAAACCCTGCGAGTCAGACCATCCATTATTTATTTATTTGATATAGTTTTTGTTGACCAGGTAAGTACACTAGACAGATTCTGCCTATTTTCAGGCACGACCCAGGGGAGGGGGATACAGATGAACGTCAACTGACCTTGAACCAGATGAAGCTGTTGGTGGTATTTTTAGTGAATGGGGGAAATTTGGCCAGGACACCGGGGAAACTTCCCCTACTCTTTTCGAGAAGTGCTATGGCATCTTTAATATCCACCCGAACTACCACCAGAACAGGCAGATGGGACTTCGATTTAATGTCTCATCCAAAAGATGGCACCTCAGGAGTGCAGCACCCCACCTCGTGCTGCACTACATTGTCAGTATTGGAATTTAACCCAAGTGCCTGGTGTGGTGATAGAACCCACAGCTTTCTGATTGCCTGGCCTCAGAGGTGAGTGTGCTACCTGCTGAGCCACTGACACTGCTTAGCAATCCTTAGCGGCAGTGAGAGGCAAGTATGGTGGACAGTGTGGGTTGAAAGGCCCGAAAGACTGAGATATCCATGTCCATGGAAGGAGACCCTTCCCCAAAAGAAAACAAATATAAAAACAGGAAAAAAATGATTAAAGACAGACCTTCTCATAAGAAAGCTGCTTCATTTGATATTAGCTTTTTTCTTCTAAGTTATGTCCCTGTCCTGATCTCAGTAACTGAACAGGTCATTTACAATAGTGCTATCAGTTTTTAGGCACACAGATATTTACAAAAAAAAAAAAAAAAAAAAGGCAGAAAGCAACAAGCCAGCACGTTATGTTTTCTTTTGTATTTTTGCTTGGGCCAAATGCTCCATCCCATGGCATCTGTCCATAGACCAGCTATGATGGTTGATGGTACCCTAGCAGGCACATGCCTGCCTTCTACCTCCCCGTGTGAGTGGGAGATGTAAAGGTTGTTCCCAAGACAGAGTTCCTGCATGGTGGCACACTGAGGCAGTACGACAGTCTGCCCACTAAGGAACTCTTGGTAAACAACTGTAATTTCATCCCCAGTTGAAATCAGGAGTCATACAGTCTCACATGTACAGAAACTGATCATTTTCACATCACAAAACCGACAGCCTGACATCGCCACTGTAACTGGAAACATAGTGTGTGATATCTCAAGAAAAGCAGGAAAACATGTTGTAGAATCATCATATAATTGGGTCTGGCCTAAAGTCTGAGCTAAAATTTGTCACATGGGAGGCATTACTAATGGTATGTTAGGTGATGAAATCCTAGTGACCTGATTGGCCAAGGGTGTCATGTGACTGTATTACAGCACAGCCAAACACCTCAGATCTCTTGGTGGACTTTTCATGACATTTGTAGTCTTTCCTTATTTTTATGACTATTTTATGAGAGGAATCACATTTTGTGGTATCCCACTGTTGTAGATGTAAGGATATATCTGGTAGGCAAAATCACTCAGCTGTGTCTCGTGCATTGCAGTGCACAGGAAGTATCTATACATCTCAGCTCAACCAGACACCCTGACATGTATTATACTGTACCTTAAATACAGTCATCTTGGTTTTTTATAAACAAATAGAGGTTTAATTATTTTGCAGCATATCCATCCTGTGCTCCTCTCTTTCCTTCCTTGGGAGTCAGGACTCTATGTTGCATTCCTCATCTGTACAGTTGTATTTTATGAAGGTGGTGTCAACTGTAGAGCAATGTTTCTAGGCTGTGCCAATGTAAAAGTAGGAAGCAAGTTACTACGAACTCTCCAGCAGGCTATGTACCCAAGTAGAAGGGAGCTTATGTGAGAAACAGATACAAGTGATTTTTTTCTATGAATTGTCTCACCTGTCTGGAGTTCGCCGCTTCCCGTTCTCATTCACGTCAAGCAGCAACTCGGAGGAGTCGACGGGCGAGGTGGTGCTGGCATCCAGAAGCAGCTGTTCATGCTGAGCGAGGTACTGGGCTGGGTTCTGCTTGGCAAGCCGTGCGCAGTGTAGGAGCTCCCGCTGCAGTAGGGGTAGATTGGCCTGTGAAAACGGGACAGAAAGACACTCATAAAGCAGTCAGATATCACTGCACAGATGTTTAGCCAAACTGGAAACTTGCATTTCTGTCTTTCACTAAGTTTTATTTGTACCTGGTAGGCAGATTCACATAGAGCACCTTACAAAATACACAATCATATCTCTCCAGAGGGACACTTCGTATTTGCCCCTCAGAAGCTCTCTTTCATTAGTATGTGCTTTCCCACATTGTACAAAGAGTTCACAACAATTAATTCTGAGTTTTTAGGGAAATAAGCACATTTCCTTCATGTTATCTGAACTTCAGCAAGGCCTGCATCATGGTGCCACACAGAGGCTAATAAAGAAGTTGAACAGTCTATGAGTGGGATCCAAAGGGGTAAACTGGGTTAGAAACTGGTTAACGGACAAGAGCTATAGGGTGGTGGATAACACACTCACTCTAATGATAACAGTGACCAGGAGGATACCACAGGTCTAAGTACTTGGAGCAGTCCACTTCAATGTCTTCATAGGGAGCATTGCAAAAAAACTGAAAGGGAAGGCATGCTTTTTGCAGAGTATACCAAATTCTGCAATAGGGTAGATACTCAGGAAAGGATGGACAGAATGGCAGGGATCTTGGGAAACTCGAAGAGTTATTAAAAGCATGGGAGCTGGGGTTCACTGCCAAAAAATGCAAAACCATGAAACTAAGGCAACCCAGGAACTGAGTATAGGATGGGGGAAGGCACTGACAGTCACAAAACAGGAAAGGGACCTTAGGACCATCATATCTGACAACCTCAAAGTAGCAGGCAGTGCTGGGTGCATAGGAAGGTGACAGTCTTCTCCAGCAGGAGAAGGGAGGTGGTGTTGCCACTGTATCACTTGCTGGTGAAACACAGAAACATAGACTTTTATGGCAGATAAGGACCACTTGGACCACCTAGTCTGCCCATTTCCCTACCTGTTGGATAAGCTGCAGATCCTAGTTGACCAACAGCCTATTTCTTCCTACCCCCAAGAATTGCCTTATGCCTGTCTCATGCATTCTTGAATTCCCCCACTGTTTTTGACCCCACAACCTCCTCAGGAAGGCTGTTCCATGTGTCCACCACCCTCTCTGTGAAAAAATACTCCTCACATTGCCCTGAGCTGTCTCCCCATCGCCTTCAGATTGTGTCCCCTTGTTCTTGCACATTTTTTTCTGAAAGATGCTACCCTCTTGGACTTTGTTGATTTCCTTAAGGTACTTAAAAATTTCTATCATGTCCCCCCCTTCCTTTCCTCGAGGGTATACATATTAAGATCCTTTAGTCTCTCTTCATATGGCTTCTGTTGCAGACTCTGCACCATTTTAGTTGCTCTCCTCTGGACTGCCTCCATCATGTCTATGTCCTTGTGGAGATGGGGTCTCCAGAACTGCACGCAGTACTCTAGATGGGGTCTCACTAACTGTCTGCACAGAGGGATAACAACTTCCTGTTTTCTACTGGTGATGCCTCTCCCTATGCATCCCAGTATCCCCCCAGCCCTCCTTACTGCCTTTTCACATTGCTTGCTAACCTTTAGGTCATCTGATATGACTACCACCAGGTCCCTTGCCATTTTTGTTGTTGTTACTGCCCCCCCACCATTGTGTACTCTTCCCCTGGGTTTTTGTTTCCCAGGTGCATTACTTTGCACTTCTTTCCATTGAATCTAAGCCGCCATACTTCTGACCATTCCTCCAGCCTTGCCAAGTCCCTTCTCATCCTTTCCACCCCCCTTGTGTATCAACCCTGTTGCAGATCTTCGTACTGTCTGCAAAGAAGCATACTTTTCCTTCCAGACCCTCCACAATGCCACTTATAAAGACATTAAAAAGGACCAGACGTAGTACTGAATCCTGTGGTACCCCACGAGTAACCCCCCTTTCTTCGGAGACCCCACCTGGATTACTGTGTCCAGTTTTGGAGACAACACCTCACAGAGGACACAAGCAGGGTGTAAGTAGTCTAGAGGAGGGCAAATAAATGATGCAGGGTTTGCACAAGAAGTCCTATCAGGACAGACAGAGCTCTAAACAGGTACTATACACCCTTGAAGACAGCAGAGCTAGAGGAGACACAATCAAGACATACAAGTACCTCAACAGGTGTGAACAGGGTGCAGGGGGTCTCTTTCAAATGAGAAAGATCACCAAGGCCAGGGGGTATGCAATGAAGCTGGAGGGAGAGAAGTTCAAGAGAGATGTGAGGAAACATTACTTCACTAATAGGGTGGTATACACAGAAACATAGAAATTGTCGGTAGATAAGGACCACCAGGCCCATCCAGTTTGCCCAAAAGCCCTACACTAATTTCTGGCCTCTAACCCTACCTGGTCAATGGCATTTAACCCCTCCTTCCCACCTCTAAGGTACCCTTATGCCTGTCCCATGCATGTTTAAAACCCTCCCGTGCTCACCTCCACAACCTCCTGTGGCAGTCTAATCCACGTGTCCATCACCCTCTCTGTGAAGAAAAACTTCCTCGCATTTCCCCTCAGCCTTCCCCCTTCCAGTTTCATATCATGCCCCTTCCTTCTTGTACATCTCTTATATTGGAAGATGCCACCCCCCCCCCTTGTTAATGCCCTTAAAGTACCTGAATGTTTCTATCATGCACCTGGAACAGACTGCCAGCAGAAGTGGTGAAAGTTAAAACATTGGGGGGGGGGGCTTCAAGAATGTGTGGGATAGACATAGGGACATGTTAGAAAAGAGGCAGGGATGTAGAAAGGTCACCGTAGACGAGATAGGGTCTGCAGAGGCAGATTAGGTAGGGAGCATATGGGCAGATAGGCCAAGCAGTCTTTTTCTGCTGACAAAGTCTCTGTTCCTATGTTCTGAACTTCTGCCTCCATGACACGATGATGCGCCCTACATTTTGTCTTTCTCCACAAGGTGTCCCACATTCAGGTGATGAAAGGTATGGCAACACAAATATGCAAGTTACAGTAGCAAACAAAAAAATACTTCCGCTTTCAGGAAAGTCCAACTCATATAGAAGATTTGCTCAAGAATAAAATGTATTAGATAAAAAAAAAGAATTAATCATCAGTTTAATCCAGCAGTATTCAGCCTAACCCTAAATAAACAAGTTCTTGCATGTTTGTCCTTTTTTTTTTTCAATACACTGTGTCCTAGAATGACTGATCACTCTCTCAATGGTGTCCTGCTCTATAGCTCACTTTGACATACAGTGAGATGGCATACAGCAGAGCCAGCCATGCTGCAATGCAATAACATGCAGTAAATGACATGTCACAAAATACTGCAGTACAAAAAGGGCTTAACTGCCACTGAATTACATCGTTCCCTGCAGCATACTGCAGCATTTTGCAGTAATACTGCAAGGTACTGCGTTACATCTTGGCTGGTACCACTGTACCTTCGCTCCAATGTACAAAAGCTGCAGCATATGCACCCTGGCTATAAATTTGCTCTTTGACTGAGGAACAGCTGGATTTGAAGGGACTATTGTGCTTTCTCTATTTTATGTTCATGTAATGCCATGCAAAAGAATGTTTGGTTTATTGGTCATTAAAGAGGGAGTCCAGTCAAAATTTCTGTCATCACTAAATTCAGAAGTTGGATCAGCATATCCCCAATCAGCCTTGTGCCAAAAAAAGAGATCTCCAAGTTACTTTTTTTAAATGTTACAAGTCATTTTATAATCCTAAATTTGCTGCCTGTTCAAAAAAGCCAGTTTCAGTGAAGACCTACGGATTATGTCACAACCAGAACTCACAGCCTAGACCTAGTCCTCCCTGTAAGCTACATCATAGGACTCATTTCTCCCATTTTACATAAAACTGCAGTTGTAGTAAACATTTGAAAAAGGAAAGCTGACACTGGGTGGGTCACAGCATGCATTTCCATAATGTGTAGATGCAAGGTACAGTACTTAAGAATGTGATGGGGAAGGGGAGTTGGATTGCAACAGCAAACATGGCTTTACAATGACAAAGCTGTATGCAAATTTTAGAATACTGCCAGGATGACATATCAAAATGCCACCAGGCTGCAATTTTGGAATGCAGTAATGACACAATCTCAGAAAGCAGCTGGAACTCACAATTTCAGAATGTGGTAGTGATGCGTAGTTTCAGACTGTGGAAATGATGCACAGTTTTGGAATGTGGCAGTGGAGCATAATTTTGGAATGTGGCATTGCTGTACAATTTTAGAATGTGGCAGTGACGCAGTTTCGGGATTTGGCAGTGGCATACAATTTTGGAATATGGTGATGACAATTTCAGAATGTGGTGGCACAGCACAATTTTGGAAAGTGGTGGTGGCACACAGTTTTAGAATGTAGCAGCGACACACAGTTCCAGAATGTGATGGTGACACAGTTTTGGAATATGGTGGTGAGTTTCGGAATGTGGCAGTGGCACACAGTTTCAGAATGTGGCAGTGACATACAATTTCAGAATGTGGCAGTAACAAACAGTTTCTGAATGAGGTGGCGACACAGAGTTTTGGAATGTGGTAGTGACGTACAGTTTCAGAATGTGATGATGACGCAGAGTTTTGGAATGTGGTGGTGAGTTTCAGAATGTGGCGGTGGCACACAATTTCAGAATGTGGTTGTGATGCAGCGTTTCAGAATGAGGTGGTGACACAGAGTTTTGGAATGTGGCAGTGATGCAGTTTCATAATGTGGCAATGATGCACAGTTTCAGAATCTGGAGGTGGGTGATGCACAGTTTCAGAATGTGGTGGTGAGGCACAATTTCAGAATGTGGCTATGACGCACAATTTCAGATTGTGACATTGCTGCACAGTTTTAGAATGTGGCAGTGCCACACAGTTTCGGAATGTGGCAGTGACAGTTTCAGAATGTAGCAGTGATGCACAACTTCAGAATGTGGCAGTGACCCACACTTTCAGAATGTGGTGGTGATGCACAGTGTTAGAATGTGGTGGTGACGCACAATATCAGAATGTGGCAGTGACGCAAGTTTGGAATGTGGTGGTAACAACATTTCCGAATGTGGCACTGAAACACAACTTTAGAATGTGGCAGGGATGTGCAATTTTGAAATGTGGTTGTGGTGCACAATTTTGGAATGTGGCAGTGACGCATGGTTTTGGAATGTGTCGGTGATGCACATAAAGTGGCAGTGACACAATGTTTTGGAATGTAGTGGTGATACACTGTTTCAGAATGTGGCAGTGACACACAGTTTCAGAATGTGGCAGTGACACACAGTTTTGGAATGTGGCAGTGACACACAGTTTTGGAATGTGGCAGTGGCGCTCAATTTCAGAATGTGGAGGTGATGCAAAACTTCAAAATGTGGCGGTGACAAGTTTGGAATGTGATGCTAACAATTTCAGAACATGGCATTGAAACAACTTCAAAATGTGGCAGAAATGCACAACTTTAGAATGTGGCTGGGATGCACAATGTCAGAATATGGTGGGGATGTGATGCACAATTTTGAAGTGTGGTGGATAAGTACAGTTCTGGAATATGGCAGGGGCAAGCAGTTTCAGAGTAAAATGGTGTGTCCTTTCCCATTCTGACAGTGTGCATTCCCACTATATTCCAAAATTGCCAGTCCCCGCCAAATTCATTGATGTGTGTCCCTGGCACATTTCGAGATTGAGTGTCCTGCCACATTCTGAGATTGCTTGCTACCCCTCCCCCGCCCAAACATTCTAAAATTGTGAAACACTTTGAAATTCTATACCTTGGTGCAGCGCTGCATTCCAAAACCACCTCCTGGCACATTCAGTATCATGCATCTGAATATTCTGGAAACTCAAGCACTACAGCCAACCCTATGCTTTTTTTTTTTTTTTTTTTTTTTAATGACTGCTACAGTTTCTTAAAACGTTGGAGAAATAGGTCTTATGTTGCTGACAGGGAGCACTAGGCTGTGAGTTTTAGTTATGACATCAGTGGCTCTTCACTGAAACTGGCTTTTCTGAACAATGAGTGATATCAGGTTTACAAAATAGCTCATAACTTTAAAATGAAGTAATGTAGAAAAGTAATTTTTGGTTATGAGATTTATTGGGGGGTATGCTATTATTAATTCTGCAATGTAGTATTTTTGGCCGGACTCCCTCATCAAGTTACTTCTTTCCCTCGGCGTTTGGTTTGTGTACATGTAAATAATGGTGAGTCTATGTGGACATCATTCTAGCCTCTGTGATGTGGCACTCTAAAAAATGGCAGAATGAAACATAGGACTTCTCAAACTGGTCACAGTCGCACATCCATTCATCAATCCTGGTAGGCTAAAACCATATGACTGAAAGTTTTGATATTTAAAATGGCTCAACCAGCAGACAAATAAGCAACCTCTGGCTGGCAAGAAGATCCACTCAGTCATTTACTGCCAGTGTGTGCCAACCCTCGGGGGTTGTGAGTGCACACAAACTACTACATTAAATGACTCCATACAAGAAGTAGAACTGAAATGCAAATTAGTAAAGCAGCCTAGTTTTTATACTATCTACATAGTTTCTGCTCCTACCATGTTGCATTAAGTGTAGCAGAAGAAAAAATATTTTACATAAAATTAAAGCCCACCACAAACCAGTTTGTACTTTTGTACCTATTTACTGGGCAGTGCTGGGAGTTCCGCTGCTTATTACTACCATCACTCTCTCTCTCTCGCTTCCTCAGTAACTGCACTGTTCGTATTATAGCCAAATTAATTGACTGTGATCTTGTGATCTGTAGACTGGTAGCCACAGTGCTTGCATCATTGCCCGCTGATGGAGATTCCCATTTGAAAATCAGGCTGCTTGATCAGGTGAATGCTAGTTACCCACAAAACACTCACCCACTAAAATGGGGCAATTCTCCTGCAATAGTATCTTAGTGTAAGCAGGGCCCCATTTCAGAAATACTGTTTTACAATTCCAAGTGGAATACTGGATGATCCCTTGGGAAATGTTTATTAGTAGTGGAGTTCCTGGTGCTACTCAGCACATAATGGTGTGCACACTACAGAGTCAATATCCAGGAAAAGACTGATCACAGTGCACACAGGTATAACAGGCATAGTTTATATTTCATAATAAATGCAACGATGATAATTAGGATTAATGTTCGTTTGCTAAAGAGGGTTTTCACCATTATATTCATCGTAACTCTAAATCCTATCTTTATTATAAAAATAATGATGCAAAATATCATATTAATTTGTGCATGGAGAAGGCACTGGGACACTTAAAGGATGTACTAGTTCATTGCCCCTTTAGGCAACAGTGATAACATTTATTTGAAAACAGAAGGGCAATATTAAGACGTGGCTATGCAAAGGTTTTAAAAGGGAAGACTGCCCATGTGTGCATGTGTCTATGCAAACTAGCAATGCCCTGTCACTTCAAAGCAAAAGAGAAACACCTTCAAAAGACTGATCTTGGGTGAGAAAAAATGTATAGATAACTGAAATATTTACATGGCAGTAGAACCTGGAGTGATGACATTGTTTAGCATCACCATTTATCATCACTTAAGACTGGTCACAAAACAGCTCCTAACCAATGGGAGAACAGCTTGAACAATGTCTGATGACATCACAATTACCTCTGCTGCACTCGAAACAGAGCAGTGTAATCAAACAGAAGCATTTTATTCTTCATTAAAAGAACTAATCTGAAAGCTTAACAATTTAAAATACATTGTATAAATTGGACACACTATGCCCTCACTTGGAATATATTTATCATCACTTGTGAGCAGGCAGGACTGTCATAACTCACTCGTGGTTCTGCCACTTGTGAGTTATGGTTCTATATCTATCTATCTACCTACCTACCTACAGATGGGACTTTTTCCCTATAGTAGTGGTTAGTAGTTATTTCCCTCTATACACTTTTTCTGTATACACAACTGTGATCATACAAACAATAAACATCAAAATGCATTATGTAAAATAAGAGACCAGTAACTCCCCTATACTTGTAAATAAATCCATCGAGGAGGTGAATCTAAGCATAAAACCACTTGCCCAGTTGGCGTACAGCTTTATGATCTGGTTAGCCCCTTCAATGGGTTTATTTCATTGTATACCACACTTACTCATCATTTATTTTATATACAAATGTATCTAAAATAGTGGTGCGGTAGCGTCACTATAGTTAGGGTTGGAGTAGGCTGTTTAACTGTAACCACCTGACTGTGCACCTTAACAGCTCCACCCCTTTTCAATGGAACTGCAGCAAAATTTCCCAAGTCTGGTCTGGGTGCCAAAGTCGCTTGATTTGCCAAGTTTCGTTTCAGTCACATCGATTCCAGATCTGGATAGTGCATTTTTTTGGGGGATTCTGGGTTTTTTGCTCTTTAGGCATCGCCTGCATCACAGATGGTTTGGAATTTTGTTCTAAAATTTTCAGGGTATAAAGGATTTGCCAGAGAATGGTGTCTTTTGTTGGTTTGGTGAAAAACTATCAATCCGTTCCCAAGTTCTAAGGATTTGAAATTTCAGTTCTGAGCATGCTCAGTATGGTCTTTTGGATAGATAGTGGATGCAAAAGAAGAATTTTGCCATATGAAAGAGCATTTCTCTTTCATGAGGAGGTAGCTCTCTTTCCTAGGAGAAACTTCTTTGCTTTGTATGGTGGCCATCTTGTTTCCATTTTTTGTTGTTTTATTTGTTTTTGAAAACCCATAAAAATGATGACCTGCAGAGACACCAACACATGAATCTAGCTAAATGGGATCTGTAGCTGGATTTTGGACTTAGTTTTTAGATAAATGATCCCTAAATATGTTTATGGGACATTTTAAATATTCTCTATGTCATCGTCTGACGAAAGAGGAATAGGGCCATATGAAAGAAGAATTCAGCTGCAGGAAAGAAGAATTTGGACTTAATTTTGTTTCAGAATATTCTTTCATGAGAAAGAATCTTCTTTCATGAGCTCATGAAAATCTCATAAAAGAAGATACATTCTCATGAAAGAAGAATTTGGACTTTTTTTTCCACTTTCTTTTATCGTGAGAAGCAATCCTCTTTTGTGAGCTTATAAAAATCTAATGAAAGAAGACGATTTCTCACGAAAGAAGTATTTGGACTTCTCAATCTTTCACGAGAGTCAATCCTCTCATGAACACAAGAAAATCTCACGAAAGAAGATGATTTCTCACAAAAGAGAATTTTGGGCTTAGTATTTTTTTCCACATTGGACCTCTAAAAAGCCATCACTCTGTCAGTCTTTGGAGTTAAGGGACAAGCTATATATCAAAACAAAGGTTTCTTTGAGTACTATAAAAATAACACATAATACCACCCCCTCAACACACAAATTCATGGGGTACACACAGCATCCCAAAAGTACCTCCCAACTTCACCATGGTGTGAAATCCACAATTAAAGTCTGATAATTATCAAAAATGCACTAAATGTGTATTTCTTCTTGGACTATAAGCATACCAAGCTGAGGCCTAAACTGACAAAAATTGACTGAATTATGCTAAAAACAAACTCAAAACACACACTTTTGCCCAGATACAATCAAACACATGGAGTTAAGAGGAACACTTAATATATTTTTTCTTTGACTCAAGCATGACAAAATAAAATTAGAATGAAGCACATAAAATCCCTTTCTAGATTACCCAAATTCCCTTAGAAAAATAAAATCCAAAATGAAAATTGTGATAACACTACGACTTTTACAAGCTGTAAATCTGTTAGTCTTTGGAGAACAATCTATATCTAAAAAAAGGTCTCAATAAGTGCTACAGGACTAACAGACAACGGATGTTTGCATCTGTGGAGGCATGGGACCTGCATGAATGAGGATACAATTCTATCTCCTACTACTACTACTACTACTAGTGACGGAGAGGGAAAGTGACCTGAGTGTTGTGATTTGTAATGACCTGCCAACAGCTGAAGAGTGTAAAAAGGTAATGAGTAAAAGTAACAGAATATGGAGCTGTATTCTCAAAAACATCAAGAGCAGGGACAGTCAGGTGTTGCTCCCTTTGTATAAATCCCTGGTAACCGCACATGGAAATTACGTGCAATTCTGGTCTCCATCAAACAAGAAGGAACTTAAAATGCTTGAAAAGGCTTAAAGGGGAGCTACCAAAAACATTAGGCAGACGGCAGAAAAGCAATATGGTGAGAGTCTGAAAGACCTGGGACTTTACTCCATGCAATATAGAAGACTCAGGGGAGTCAAATGCCTGACATATATATGGCATTTAAAATGGTGATTTATGGGAATGTATAGGGTATACAAGAAACAAAATAACTAGGGAAAGTAGGTTCTATCAGTTATACCTCAAGGGTGTATTTTTTAAGACAAATAAAAGAGCAAACTAGTTAAACCAGAGGGTTGCTAATATCTGGAACAGACTACCAAGGGAAATGGTGCCCTAGAAACATTAAAATCCACACTGGATAAGTACATGGGTAGTAACAAGTTTTCATTTCAAGATTGAATGGTTGAGGCACAATGGCAACTGGCTGTAGACTCTTACTTTCCTATGTTCCAATTTTAAAAGTAAGGAAATTCATAGCAAAAAACTGTTAAACCACGTTAACCAGACCTACCTGTTGGCAAAAAAGATCAGCCTTGGGCTAACCCCAGCTACAGCACAACATCTCCTAACATGTGCACCCAACTCTCTTGGTATGCAAAGTACATCCAAGCTCACCTACCAGATCCCTTTCTGCCTAATGACGCAAGTGCAATGAGCTTTTATGTTCAGAGCTCCCAACTGGCTAACTGGCCTCCTCTCGGACGTCCTGACTGAACCCAAGATAGGACTGTTCAAATACAAACTCCAGCAGCACCTTATTAAGCTCAGCAGCTGTGACTGTCCCACCTAATTTGCTGAACCTCTTAGTCCTACCCCCCCCTCCTTGAGTCACACATTCCCTCCTCTCCCCCTACTACCCCCTTCTCCACCCCCTTTGGTATCTCCTTCTCCTTTCCCACTCTCTCTGTTATTTACTCCATTTACTGTCTACTAAAACTATCAGCCTCTCTCCTGCTACCAATCGCCTAGTTTTGAATTCAACTCTAGCCTGGTTGCACAGGTTTTGCTACCCCCATCCCTTCCCCCCTAATCTCCTGCTAAATCAATCTCTGACTGCTTTGTTGTTCTGCATTAAACCCTGTTACCTACCTGTAACCATAGGTATATTGTCTTAGTTTATCCTCAAATATTGCTTTGAGACCTCTGTTGTTATTGTTACATGCAACCTTGCAAATGACAATGTCTTCCTACTGACGGCACCTCCTTAGTTTTTACCTTTCGATAGTACCAACCGTAACCATTTCTTGCTCATGTTAAGTTCTTATGCCGTTTAACTGTTGCAGTAACATTGTCACTGTTCTCTGCAGTTGTCCCTTTGTTTATTAATTTGTACACTCATGGTGTGGAATCATTGTAAAAGAGTTTCTGGCTCAAAGGTATTGTAATTCTGAGAATTTAATAAATAAAAATAAAATAAATAAATAATGCAGCAGTTAGGGTTCAGATTAAAGCATCAAAAGTAGGGAAATGTGGTGTTTGGGTTCCAACCCTAACTTCTTCCCACCCCCAAGCAGTAAAAGGAAAAAAAAACATTGCAGTTTTGGCTGTCCGGAGTCTTGGTGAATCAGTGGTGGGGTCTTCCTTGGTGTTCTCAACCCTAATGCTCAACCCACTCCCTGAGCAAACAAGGTCAGATGTGATGCGTTTTCTTTAGGCAGGGCCCACAGGTTGTTGGTAACATGTTGGGAGACAGCGCTGTATGTTTGAAGACTATATCACTATGACACACTGTCCTGGAGATGTACACTGTGCTTTAGGCAGGAGTCTAAGGGCTGGAGGGCACAGGTAAGCATTTGGGTTGAGAACCCCAAGGAAGACCCCAGCACTGATTTTGCCGAGACTCAGGACAGACAAAACTATCATTTTTTTTTCTTTGCTACCGGGGAGTTAGAGTTTGAAACTCTAATACCACATTTCCCAACTTTTATTGCTTTAATCTAAACCCTATCTAGTGTATTAATGCCGTTTTTTGCAATGAATTATACACACATACACACACACACACACACACACACATGTCTCTGGATCTGTTCAATAGTGGTGAGACAAATGGATGACATTTCATTGAATTTGATGGTTTACATGCATTTATAATCCTGTCAAACGTCAGTAACCTACAAAAGGAACTATAATGTTACTTCCCAGTTTTGCCTGTTGGATAGGGTACATGCTTCAACTGAATCTTCCATACGAACATACGAAGAAGCCAGCAGAAGGCGGCCATTTGGCCTATCAAGTCTGCTCGTATTGCAGGGTCCACAGCTTGAGCTAATTATCCCTGCCCTTCCTCCCCACTCCTCCCATCCTCCCTACCCATGATTCTTACCTTCCCCGTATGCCTATCACAGCCCATCTTACAGCTGCCCACTGTCTTCAACGAGATGACCTCTTCCAGTAGTGCATTCCAAGTGTCCACCACCCTCTCTGTGAAGAAGTGCTTCCTGACCTCCCTCCTAAACCTCACACCCTCCAGCTTAAGACTGTGCCTCCTAGTGATATGGTTGCCACTCAGCTTAAAGAGACTCTCCTTATCAACCTTATTTATCCCTTTCAAGTACTTGAATGTCCCAATCATGTCTCCTCTCTCTCTCTCTCTCTCTCTCTCTCTCTCTCTCTCTCTCTCTGTCTTCCAGGGAGTACATGTTCAGTGCCCTCAACCTCTCCTCGTATGCCTTGCCCTACTGACTAGCTACCATCTTTGTAGCCCTCCTCTGTACCTTCTCCAGCAGGTTAATGTCCTTTTTGAGGTGCGGACACCAGTTCTGAACTCCATACTCTAGATGCGGCCTTACCAGTGATCTGTACAAGGGCAGTATAACAGCCTCTCTCCTACTACTGATCCCCCTAGCTATGCATCCCAGCATCTTGTTTGCCTTTGCTGCTGGTTTCTTGCACTGCGTGGAGTGCTTCAGGTCACTAGTGATCATCACTCCCAGGTCCTTCTCCTCCTCTGATGCAGATACTCGGACTCCACCCAAGTAATACTCTGTCCTGGGATTCTTGGCTCCAACATGCATAACTTTGCTTTTCTTGGCATTGAAGCCAAGCTGCCAGATCCTGGACCACCTCCCCAGCTTTTCCAGATCTTCCTTAAGGTCCCGTATCTCTTCAGCTGTGTCCACTCTCCCACAGAGCTTGGTGTCATCTGTGAATAGGCACATTTTGCCTTTAATGCCATCCCCAATGTCACTGATGAAGACATTGAACAACACCGGCCCCAGCACAGAGCCCTGTGGGACCCCACTGGTTACCTCTCTGGTGCCAGATAACTCTCCCCCTACCACCACCCTCTGGGTTCTGTCCTTCAGCCAGTTTTTCACCCAAATGACCATCTTTTCCCTACTCCAAGATCCACCAACTTCCTGATCAACCTTTTGTGGGGCACAGAGTTAAAGGCCTTGCTGAAATCAAGATGGGAGGATGTCTACTGCTTGGCCCCTGTCTACTGTCTTAGTGACACAGTCAAAGAAGTCAATCAGATTTGTTTGACATGATCCCTCCCCCCACCATGAACCCATGCTGCCTCTCATCCTGGAGACCATGTGCCTCTAGATATTCCACCAACCTTCCTTTAGTATGGTCTCCATGAGCTTGCCCACAATGGAAGTCAGACAAACTGGTCTGCAATTCCCTGGATCATCCTTGGGACCGCTTTTGTGAAGGGGCACTACATGTGCTGTTCTCCAGTCCTGTGGTACCACACCTGACTCTAGTGAACTATTAAATAGGTCTGCTAATGGTCCTGCCAGCTCCTCAGCCAGTTCCTTTAGTACACTTGGAAGTACTCTGTCCGGGCCTGGTGATTTGTCCACTTTCAATGCCAGCAGACCCTTTCTCACTCTATCCTCCTCTATCACTATGTCTGTGTTCCCTCCCCTCGTTCCTCTTTACCCTTCTGAAGGCACTGGTCCATCCTTCTCCCTGGTGAAGACCGAAGAGAAGTATTCAATTAGTATCTCTGCTTTTCCTCCATTATCCTCCACACACTCCACACCTTTCTTAAGCCTAATAATCCCTTCCTTCTTGTCCCTTTTCTCACTTATGTAGTGAAAGAAAGCCTTCTCCCCCTTCTTAATTCCTTCAGCTATTTGAAGCTCCTTCTGTGCCTTTGCTCGTCAGACTTCCTTACTTGCCTCACTAGCCAACCTTGGGTGACTTTCCCTATCCACCTCCCTCATGGTCTTCCGGAATTTTCTATAGGCTAACGTCTTTTCCCTTACTGCCTTGGCAACCCCGGAACTGAACCAGCTGGGAACTTTAGCCCTGGTGTTCTTCCCCATGAGCCTAGCACACTCATTGGTGGCAACCAGTATTCTTTCCTTAATGATGAACCACTTTGGGTCCACCCCCATATCTGCTCTGATGCCCACCAGATGGCTCCTTAGAACCTCACCCATTTTTCTGAAGTCCGCCCTCCTGAAATCCAAGATTTTGGTCTTAGGATGCTTTCCCTGCCTGTATCCAAATGGAACCACACTGTGCAATGGTCACTTCCCCCCAGTGGCTCCCTGACCATTATTTCCTGTACATGCTCCCCATTTGTGAGTACCAGATCAAGAATTTCCTCAGCTCTTGTTGGTTCAGTGACATCCTGAGTCAGAAACCCACTCTGCAGTCCTTCGAGGATCACCTGACTCTTATCACATGTTGAGGATGGTATACTCCAGTCCAGCTTGGGCAGATTGAAGTCCCCTACAATTACCACCTCTCCTTTCCCTGCAGCTTCCAATATTTGTGAGATCAGTTCCCTTTCTCTCTCCTCATTTTGACTGGGTGGACTCCAAACCACCCCCAACCTCACCTTTCTCCCTCTATTGGACCTTAACTGTATCCATAATGCCTCCACCTCCCCTGCCTTAGACTCCTCCCTCATGCAAGTTATTCCTTCCCTGATATAAACTGCCACCCCTCCCCCTTCCCAACTACTCTGTTCCTCCTGTATAGTTTATATCCAGGGATAGCAAAGTCCCAGTCATGGTGTGATGTTGCCCAGGTCTCAGTTACTGCAGCTATGTCCACCTTCCTATCTGCTAATAGTGCCTTCAGGTCATCCATCTTGTTTCCAAGACTCCGGGCATTCAGAGACACCACCCTCCAACTAGAGTCTGACCTTCCTTCTCTTCCCTCTTTTCTTCTATTCATATTTATCCCCTCTGTGTGCACCCCTCTACATACCCTTGTTATGTGTTCCTCACCCCCTCCACCCTTTGCTAACTATGTATTTACCCCTTCTACCTCCTCCCTCCAAACCTCTTTCATCACTGTGGGGGGGGGAGGATTACTGACAACATCCTGTCAGAGTCTGTGGGCCTGCTCACCCACTGCCCCCCCCCCAGTAGTTTAAATTAAGTATAGTGGTTATGTATTCCCCCAGCTTGTCCCTGAGTATACTAGAACCCTCCCTACTGAGGTGTAGCCTGTCTGGTGAAAAGAGTGCTTTGTTTGACCAGGTCTTCTCCCAGTCCCCAATACAGATGAACTTCTCCTCCCTGCACCATTTCCTTAGCCAGTCATTAAAATCCTCTATTCGTCTTTTCCTAGCTGTGCTGGCCCTTGATACCGGTATCACCTCTGAGAAAGCCAGTGAACTTCCTCCCTCCCTGCAGATATTCTCTAACTCCCTGAACCTACTTTGCACTATTTCAATCACCTCCCCAGCTAGGTTGTTGGTTCCCAAATGTATAACTAAATTAGGTTTTCCTCCAACCTCCCTTACTATTTCTCTTATTCTTGGTCCCGCCTTCCCCGCTGTCATCCCCAGCATACAAACCACCCGCCTGCCTGCATATGAGTCCCTTTTCCTTCCCCAGTGAATACCCCTAATATGGAGTCCCCTATGATTGCCACCCTTCCATCCCCTGCATCCGTGTTTCCCATCCTTCCTTTCTTACCTTCAGTACTAGCTGCTTCTCCACCTGACTGCTCCCTCTGCACCCTGGCAAACATATCTACACATCCACATTTGATCCCAATAGATATTTTTCCCTCTCCCAATTTGCCCCTCCTCTTAAGACTATCTGTATCTGCCTTCAGTTTTCCCTCCCCTCTTCCTTTTCTCTCCCGCCCCCCCATCCTCCACTCCATTCTGCCTGCATATTTTTCCCTGCCTAGCTTGATTAGTTCCTTCCCTTGTACTCCTGATCTCAACCCTGGTTTAACCTGCCCTCTTACCTCACCTCCTGCCGATCTCTTCCTCCTTCCAGACAGTGGTGCAAATCTGTTCAATAAAGGCACCCCTTTGGAAATTTCCACCCCTGATGCTCCTCTCATATTCCCACCCCTTCCCCTTACTACTTGCCATTCCTCCATCTTGGGCTCCCTAATCCTCTGAGGAAGAGAAACTCCTGAATACTGGGTACTCCTCCCCACTCCCGTTCCCTGCCTGATGGCGTCACTCCCCTAGGCATCACCCCTTAGCCTTTCCCTCCACTGCTCTGCTCCTTTGACTTCCCACACCATCCTTCCCAGCTCCCATCTGAGCATCCTTATTTCAACCCTTAGCTGCTCCAGGCTCTTACACATAGGACATCCCCCCTTTATTCCACATCACCCCAAGAAAGACTGCTGCCCCACAGCTACTGCAGATTACCATTCTCCTGCTTCCCATACATGCACCCATTCCCCTACATCCTCCCAGCTCAGCTTCTCCTAGCCTCCAGCTAGTCATAACTATAAAATTTAAATATATATAAATTCCTATCTTACTTTACCATCAAAATGTAACAACAATCTCAATAATCTAGAACTCATTTAAAGGTATCGTTCAGAAAACTGTTCCAGTTTATTCTATTTTTTTTGGGGGGGGCACTATTTAACTAAGGAAGCACATTTAGTCAAACAGTCTCCAAGAGTAAAAAATTCCTGAATGATAATCAGCGAAATCTACTCATATGGTGGACATCTTGTGTGCAGATGGCTATTGGTAGAGCATGCATTACTGGCATCGAGCCAGTACCAACCCTAATGTATTCTGTGCAGCAGCTGATTTTTTTAACATAAGAAATAGCTGCTTTAAAGCCCCGTTATGCAAATAACCATAATTTTTGCAATTATGAAATGCATTAAATGTGGAACCTTGAAGTTAAAAGACAATTAAAAAGTTCTCTTCTGGGGTGTATTGAACCAAGTCATAAGCAGCAGTCTGACATGGTAAAGAAAGCTTGATTGCAC
>CM057455.1:1488557500-1488740000 GCA_016271365.2 Neoceratodus forsteri | reverse complement strand
CATATGCAGCCCATGATGCTTTGCATTGTTGGGGCATGTGTGATTTTGTATTTCTTTGAAATTTGGCTTCCCGGCCAAATGCCCTTTGGGGTAACCATTGCCTCAGTGCTTACACATAGAGGTTGTTATACACATATACACACACACACACACACACACACACACACACACACACACACACACGCGACGTCACAATGGCTAGCATCCTTGTGCGGGGTCTAAAACCAAGGAAAATGGCTCCACTGTGTAAAGTTGACAGACCCCAGTATATCAGAGCCCTATGCTTCCTCTGCCCATTGCTTTATTAAATGGATGCTGTCGGGGGTACATTTCTTCTTCCCCATCCCCACTGGGGGAGAGGGGGCTATCCAGGGCATGATGGAGGCAAATGACAGCAGGGGAGAGGCTCGGGGATGTGGTGTGCCTCAAGGTTCCTGTGGGAGACAGGCATGAGGTGTGGAGTTAGGGATAAACCTAGAGATAAAAAATGTTCAGTAACAGCAAATGGAAGGTTCTGCAATTTAATTTTAGGGGAATTTTGTGTAACTTGAATGCTGCTGATGCAAAGCAGGATTAATTTGCTGGAAACTAGAAAATAAACTTTAACATGTCCAATTTGTGAATATTATGCTAAAACATCCTACTGCACTTAATAAGTGACTTCTTACTGAAACAACTTGGCCAGCATGTGGAAGGGCCAGGATTTACTGCACCTACAATAATTTTGCTTGACCTAAATGTATACCTTATCTAGCAGAATGCACTACCTTAGTTTAACATCTAAAGAGTCCCCAGAGATCAGCACACCATGCCATGCATTAATTAAGTGCATTACACTTTCTGAATCAAGGGAAAGAAAAAAAAAAAAAGACTTGGAGTGAGTCTGGGATAGAAATTTCAATTTAATGTACCCATAAAAATGCAGTTTCAACTCATTCTGAACTGAGGTCATAATACTGGCCATGCAAGAAATGCTGTATCCACGGACCATGTTTAGGTGGTAGGCAGCGCTCAAAACAGCAGGCTTCAACAAACTCTGCTGGACAAATATGGCTGATTATTCATTTTAAAATGAAAAGCACACAACACTGTTTACACAAATACTACTATTTAAAAAAGTACAGATGGCGCAGCAAAAAGAGAAAATCAGAAGTATTGACAGACTAGGGAGAAAGCAAATACCTCTGCAAGGCTACTGATTTTCTATTTTCAAAAATGAACAATTCTGTTTTACAAAATCTTAAAATCCATTTTTTTCTGCCGCCCAATTGAGTGCAAATCAGTATCTTTTAAACCAATAAATTGGCACAAAATGGGGGTTTGCACAAATCTGGTACCAAGGGCGGCTGTAAATGAGGGGGTACCAGGTGTGTTTTGGAGTATAGTGCCCTGATGGAGTAGCAGTTAAATAGTGCTCTGTGGATGGGATAGAGGCACCTGGTTGAGATGAAGGAGGTCCAGATCGGATGAGGTAAGGAGGCAGAAAATATGCTAACCACAAAAAACACAAGATTAGAACAGTACTACCTAAAACCACTCATAATTGTTTAGATTTAAGTGATAAAAGCAGATACTGTTCAGAGTTTCAAGACTAAGCATGACTGACACCAGAAGGGAAAAGGATTTTCAGGTTAGTGCTGTAAAAATGAGCTGCAGGTGAACCACATGGTTTTACTTGATCTTACCAAACATACCGTAAGTTCCTATGAAGTTAACATACTAAAAGCCAGCAGAATAGGCCCCATGGTCTGTCATGTTTGCTCGGTAGCCAGCACCCCTACTGGGTGCTCGATTTGCTGCCTCCCTCCCCCATGGGCTCAACCAAAAGCCATCCAGCACCCTTCCCTGGAGAGGGACTTCCATGGCTTCAGTTTCCCCCTGTACCTGTCCCACCCCCTCTTGAATCCCTCCACGGTGCCCTCTTTCACCAGGCTCCTGGGCAGCGGGTTCCATGGATCCATCACCCTTTCAGTGAAGTAGTGCTTCCTTTGCTCCCCCCTGTTACTCCCCCCCAGCTTCCACTCATGCCCCCTGGTTGTCCCTCTTCCTAAACCTGAACACCCCTCTGCCCCCCTTGTTGATCCCCTTTACATACTTAAAGACCTCTCATGTCCCCCCCATCTCTCCTTTCCTCCAGTGTGTACAGGTTGCGCTCCTCCAGTCTCTCCTCATAGGGTCTACTCCCCATGCCCCAGATCATCCTGGTCACCTTCCTCTGGACCGTCTCCAGCAGAGCAATGTCCCTCTTTAGGTGCGGTCTCCAGAACTGCACACAGTACTCGAGGTGCAGCCTGACCAGGGCATTATACAGAGGGAGGATCACCTCCCTCCTCCAGGAGGTAATCCCCCTGGCGATGCAGCTCAGCATCCTGTTCGCTTCTGCTGCTGCTCTTCGACAAGTCTCAGAGTTATTCATATTGACATCCACCACAACCCCCCCCCCGGTCCCTCTCACCGATGAGGCTCACAGTGTCTCCAGGATATATACATGCCCCAGGTTTCTGACCCCCAGGTGCAGCACCCTGCACTTCCCTGCATTGAACTTCACTCACCACCTCTCCAGGACATCCAAGTCCCCCTTAAGGGCCACTCTCCCCCCTCCACATCCACCAATGCTCCCAGCTTCGAGTTGTCCACAAAGAGACTCAGTTTACTCCTAATACCCCTCCCTATGTCCGAGACATAGGCATTGAACAGGAGTGGCCCCAGGACCAATCCCTGGGGGACCCCACTAATGACCCTTCTGAGGAAAAGACTATCCCACCAACCACTACTCTCTGTACTTGCCCCGAGAGTCGAAGTTCCAAAATCTTTTTAAGTTCATTCACGCTTTGGTAAGAGAAACCAGAGACACTAACATA
Organism: Neoceratodus forsteri; assembly: GCA_016271365.2. NCBI lineage: Eukaryota > Metazoa > Chordata > Ceratodontiformes > Ceratodontidae > Neoceratodus > Neoceratodus forsteri. The sequence goes on along the minus strand of CM057455.1, from coordinate 1,488,737,139 downwards.
CTTGTGGCCAGGGTCTAATCAGGCTGTGACAACTCGAGTGACAGCAGTGCTAGCCACTATACTCCTTAACTAATGCCTCTGCGTAGTCATCCACCCTCGGATCTCTTTCTGACTGAGAAGCTAGTGTGACAAATTCGTGAAGCATCATGTCAGCCCCACCTTTTACAAGGGCATTACTTGCATTAGTGCTACAAAAATGTGGTGCAAATGTTCCTGAACACAAACACAAAAAGCTTGTCTGCCTATGCTTGCCTTCTGGCTACAAACACTCTGGTTTAGCTGAGCCAGCGCAATTTCCCAGGCTGTCTTTCCAGACAACAGCATCATTACCCCAAAGCCAGGATGGCTACAACATTCCCTTGCCACCCAGGTCTGTATGAGCATATTCTGGGGGCAGCCATTTGTTTTAGGGGTTTAAAGGGTCTGTGACTGCCATGACAGTGGCTGCAAATAACACTCCCCAGGATCTCAACAGTTGTCAAGCCCTACATGATAAGTGCCCTTCTTTCTAGATCTCAGCAAGACCATAGTTTTCACAGGGATCATGCAAAAGGTCATGTTTAGAAATGATTTTAAAAGATAGTTCCATAACAGGCTTGATTAAGGACATCTGAAAACCCTTTGCTGACTGCTTACCACTAGTCCCTGCCTGGCCCGTGCCTTGCCTAGCTCTCAATTGAGAAATGTCATTGCCAAACTGCTGCAGGGTGGTAAGGAATCTCTTCAATTTGCTGAGCTGCCGAGCACCACAGGCCGGGGGCAATTGCTGGTTAGCCAGTGAGGAAGAGGACGATGAGGAAGGTCCATTGCTAAAGCCATTAGGGGGAGACGGAGCTCCATTCAATGCTGTGGGTGAGTGGCTGGTGCCATTGGTTACTGTAAAAAGACATCAAAATACCACTCTAAGTAGTTTATCGCAAATATAATATTTGGTGTCAGGACCATACCAAATTTAAAATATAAAAATACATCTGACCTTTTTTGGGGGGAAGCATACAAAGGTAAAGGAGTCTTGGCATAGGCTTTGAATTAAGCTTATTACAAAATTTTTAATTAAGGACTACACACTTATGTATTGGTGATGGTTAGTTAGTTCCATTGACTGTACTTTTCCTGTAGTTCAGTTCAGAATATACCCCCAGTTGCTCTCCCAATAGGTTTCAGATCTGTTTGATTCTGGGAATGTTTGCACTACACCATAGCACTTGAGTCTGCACTGGCCACATATGTATCCATTTGAAAAAGTCTGCCAACAGGATCAATCGCCTTTGAAAAATTTACATTTGCCTTTGTGTCAGATAAAGTCATTATGTGCTTAAAAGGGATAGAGAGAACTTTTTTAAAGATAAATTGAACCAATAAACCCTGGGAGAAAAGTACACATTTGGTGTGGCCTGAGAAATCATAACTGAGCATTCCATTATCATATGTGGAGCAGTCTCTGCTGACAGCTGTGTTTATGAAACCAGACTTGGTGAGTTCTGAAATGATATCACCCAGCCTGAGGACTGCATTTTTAAACACAAGAGGTTTATTTCAGCCACTTAATTTACCAACATTAACTCTAGAAAAAACAGCAACACATTCCTATTCGAATATATAAATATGTGACTGAAGTTTCAGACTCGCAATTGTGACTTACAAAAGGTGCTGAACAGATGCATTTATAACATGGGTTGGCAAAAAAACCCTGTTGGTTCAGTCACTCTGCGTGACCCTGAATTAAATACCCTATTTAATCCACGGTTCCGTAGAGTGACTCTGGAGATCCGCCGCCCAGTCTCGTTATGTTCAGGGAGAACCAAATCAGTGCGGCAGCCATATAAAATCAGCACAGAGAGTAAGTGCGTGTGGAGAAGAGGGGATGTATAAAAGGGAATTCAGGACACCATGACACACTTTACATTCGGTGCCAAAGTGACAGTGTTATAGAAAGTCAGGGAGCACTTCATCTGGGGCCCCCCTCCCTCCCCCAGACAACGCCAGCAAGGAAACGCGGTGGCTCAGAGAGAGAGAGAGAGAGGCAAACAACAGGGAGACTGCGAGATCAGGACCTGTAAATCCTCCATGTCTGTGTGTGTGTGTGTGTGTGTGTGTGTGTGTGTGTGTGTGTGTCGCTCTATCATTCCTGAATTCCCTTGCTGTTATATAATTGTACCCCAGTGCCACTGTAGCCCCGCTGCTGCTGAGAGAGAAAGAGACAGCACAGAATGTTTTTGTCTGCATGGCTCGGGTCACGGAAACTCTCACCAGCTCCACAACACCGTGCTGGGACAGTGGCTGCCACTGTTTGGGGGGGGGGGCCACTGGAGTCACTCTTTGTCCCCAACTGCTGCTGTGTTCTAGTCCCCACTGTGTGAACTGTATGAGAGATAGGGGGAGAGAGAGAGAGAAAGAACACAGCCTGGCTTTTCTGTCTTTGTGTCTCTGTCATGGGGGGAGGGGGCACAAAGTGCAGCATGTTAGCTTAGTATAGTGCTGCTGATAAACCTTTGGGCTTTTGCTTCTTTGGATCTACTGAGCGGTGAGCAGAAAGCAGCGTGGGTCCAGCTCCGGCATTTTTTCAGCGAGTAGCTCAAGGAGTCAACTTCCAAACCCTGGGACTAACTGTGGGAAAACATCTGGGAGTGGCGCCTAGCAGGTCAGTCACTCACAATGTCAGTCAGACCTCAGGAGGAGGCACTGTAAAGGAATGGCATTTTTAAGCAAAAAAAATAAAAAAATTAATAAATAAAAGCCATACTAATATATTAAATGAGAGAGAGAGCAAGCCTGGGAGCAAGCTATATATTGCAGCAGTTCAGTAATTACTTAACCCACCCACCACCTTGCACTACTAGTTGGAATGACACACTGGCAATCTTGTTGTTTTGCCCTGTGTCACAGTGTCATATTATCAGTTCCAGTCATTCCTCAGTAGTGTGTGTGCGTGTGTGTGTGTGTGTGTGTTGAGTGTTGGGGGGGGCTACAGTAAACACAGTACGCAATGTAGCAGACAGTATTACGCACAAGAAATGTTACAAATCATGTCAGGACTGTATGTGTGACATTTCTATGTGCATAACAGCAATGCAGTATGCATTATTTGTTAGGGACTAGTTTGCAAAGTGGCAGGATACACTACCTTTCTTGCTATTTAAACATGAAAAAAAAAACACCTTTCTGGATTTTTTTGTTGTTGTTTAAACATAACCCATGTTATAAGTGCAATAACTCACTCCAGGATATGGTGTTACTGGGGAATAATCAGCACCCCGATTACTGTGAGGATGCTCGGCCTGTGGCCTCGTGCCTCACAATGCAGCAGGGTGTTGATTAATCCCCAATAACACCATACACTGTCGTGAGTTATTGCTTACATCTATTGGCTACAAGGCCTAGTTGATCTCCATAATTCCCCTCAACATTCCAAATTTGTTTCCAGCGCCACCGCGCCGAGTGATCAGACAGAAGCAGGGGAGTATCTGTGTCTCAGCTAAGTGGCATTTCCCATTTCTTCCCCCCTCTATCTGTCTCAGTGTTTGGGCAGACTGGGGGAAGGGGGGTTAATTATGGAAGGTTAAACCTGCAAAAAATGTGCAGTTACTGTGCTGAGGCATTGTTAGGAGGGAAATGAGCTGCAGAGTGAGGGCTTAGTCAGAGGACTGCTAGTGCCATTGGAGGGGACACCATCACACGTGGCTGCCGGAGCTCAATAGGGGCTTTGTAGTTCAGGACACAATTCAGATTTGGGAAAGTGCTCCGTCACTTGTTTCCAGTGCACCCAAGTGAATGGAGGAAGCGGGGGAGCATCAGCGTCTCAGTCAATTGGCTTCCTCCATTTTCTCTCTCTCTCTCTGTGTTGGGCACACTGTGGGGGGTTAATTATAAAGGGCTACACCTGCAAATGCCTCCAGTTACTGTGCTGGGGCTTTGGGAGGAGGGAGATGAGCTGCAGAGGGAGAGATTAGTGGGAGGATTGCTGGCACCACTGGAGAGAACACACGTGGCTGTACAAGCCCAATAGGGGCACTGTAGTCCCTTTAAAAGACCCACAATCCCTAGCAACCTCTCACATGAGTGCCACGGAGCTGGAGTGTGGCATCTAACTATGTGCCATCTGGGGACAGCAGCAGGACATCAGCAGGGATGACCATAGGCCATCAGCCATGCTGGTTGGTGGAGGATAGTGTATAGGGAGGGAACAAAATACACTGTCAGGTGTGGGTAGGGGTTTGCAACTGGTCCCTAATTCAGGGTTTGCTTACATTTGTATTAAAGAAGAAAGCTTAGCTCAGCACAGTAACAGACAAGGGCTAAAAAGTTAATACATAGAGGAGGGGCTTGCAGTGTGGGCAGGGTGAAGCAGGTAGAGTGGTGGACTGCAGGTGGTACTGGGCAGTGGTGTTCCTGGGAACTCTCTGGGTGGTGGTGGGATGCTTGGTTTGTCATCATATTAGGCAGCTGAGGGCAGCAGTTTTGCAGCTAAGGCATGCAATAAGTGTATTGGTGGTAGGGGGAATTTGTAGGGTAAGGATGTAGGGACAGAGGGGCTACAGGGCTTGGAGGCAGTTAAGGGGAAGGGAATGGAGCCAAGACAGGTAGGGGGGCAAGAGGGAACAAGGAGATTAGGCAGGTTTCTTGTCCTTCAACAGCAGAGGAGGCCCAGGAAGGGGGACTGGATAACAGCAAGAGGCAAAAGTAAGGCATGAAGGGGAGGGGGTCCTGTGGGAGCATCTCCAGGATTGCTGATGAGGAACAGATTCCTTCCACTGGACTGGGGGAGGTTGGGCAAATGGACAGCACAAGGGGAAGGGTAGGGGGGAAGAGGACTTCAGAGTAAGTAGGAAGAAGGCATGAGAAGATGTGAGTTCAGGTGAGAGGGAGAGCGTAGGTGGTGCAGGGAAGAGGCAGCTGGCAGGAGAGAATGAGAGGATAGGCAGGATGAGGGCAGAAGGGAAGGGTGGAGGGAAGCCAGGGAGGAACAGAAGGAAGACTATGGGTGTGCCGGTGTGGGGGGTTTAGGTGGGGGAAGGTGATAGCAGGAGCAGAGAATCAAAAGGAGTGCAGGAGGGAAAGATAAAGGCAGGTGGGATTGGGCAGCAGTATGGACAGAAGGGAGGGCCCGGGATGGGGGGGTGATCTTGGGGATTCAACTGTGAAGGGGGTGAGATGGGGGGGGCCAAACCATAAGAGGGTAGAATGCATGTCAGGGATGACGGTTGGGAGGATTGGACCTTTAGTAGCACACTACATGGGACAGGGAGGAGGAAAACTTCTCATTATAGAGCACCAGGGTATGAATGGCCTTGCAGGATGAGAGGTGGGGCAAGTGCAAAACAGGTTCAAGGAGGTGGGGAAAATCTGTTAGGTGGTAGGGAAGTCAGTCACCTTCTCTGAGGTGCTTCCGATCATAAGGGCTAGTACGGCAAGGAAGGTAAGGATTACCAAATTTAACAAATAGCTTAAAGGGTGATGTGAGGCAGAAGGGTATGGATGCATTGGTGGCTGGGAGAGGACATGGTATAACAAGGACCTGTATGCACCAGCCAGGTTAAACTTGAGTAGAAAAAGCACAAGGGTCCTGAAGGGAAAGCTGGAGGACTTATGATTAAAAATCTAAATTTAAAGTGACATATTGGGAGGCAGCTGGGTGCATAGCACCCTTAGTCACCTGGTGGAGGAGGCAGATAGGCCTCCCAAACAAGCAGGGCAGCAGGGGAAGGGTAGGGATGGCAGAAGGAGAGGACAGGTTAGAAGTAAAAGGGGGGAGAATCACGGTGAAAAGTAGTGTCTCTAAATGCCAGAAGTCTGGAGAACAAAATGGCAGGTGGTAAATGATGTGCACTTGGGGGAAGGCAAAGTGACTAGTGGGGTGCCACAGGAGTCAGTGCTTGGTTCCGTGCTCTTCAATATATTTATCAGTGATGTCACTGAAGGGCTGGTAGGGAAGATGTGTCTGTGGATGATACCAAAATCTGCAACAGGGTGTACACTCCGGGGGGGGAACAAATGAGGGAGGAGCTTAGCAAGCTGGAAGAGTGGTCAAGGGTCTGGCAACTGGGCTTTAATGTAAAGAAGTGCAAAATCATGGACCTGGGTAACAGGAACCCCATGGCTAAGTACCATCGGAGAGGGGGAAGACTGACAGTCACAAGGCAGGAAAGAGACATGGGGATAATTATTTCTGATGACCTGAAGGTGGCTAAGCAGTGTGACAAGGTAGAGGGGAAAGCTAGCAGGATGCTGGGGTGCACAGGTAGAGGGATCACCAGCAGAAGGCGGTTTAAGTCATAACACCCCAATACAAGTCATTGGTGAGATCTCACCTCAAATACTGTGTACTGTTCTGGAAGCCCTACCTTCAAAACGACAAAGACAGGATTGAAACGGTTCAAAGGAGGGCAACCAAGATGGTGCAGGGCAGGCACCTGAAGCCCTACAAGGAGAGACTCAGAGAATTAAACATGTACTCTCTGGAGGAGAGGAGGGAGAGGGGAGACATGGTAGAGACATATAAATATCTGGAATGAGTAAGGTACAAAGAAGAGCATTTTCAGAGAAGGAGTTGCGCAAGAACTAGGGGTCAAGCAATGAAGCTGGGGGAGGCTGAGGGGAATATCAGGAAGTTTTCCTTCGTGGAGAGGGTGGTGGAGCTGGACTAGACTCCGTGGAAGTGGTGGAAGCTAAAACGATCACAGGTTTCAAGAATGCATGGGATAGGCATAAGGGAATCCTAGAACCAAGGCACACATGGGGAAAATCTGAGGACTTAATGGGGGCTGAGGAGGTGCTATAGACAGGATCAGCAGGGCGCACTAGGTGGGTCAGGTGGTCCTTATCCGCCGACAACTTCTGTGTTCCTATGTAACTGCAGTTGCTATTGTCTGAGGGAGAGGTGGACATCGTAATCATCACAAAGAGTTGGGCCACACAAAACCATGGCTGGGATCTACCAGTTCCTGGGTATAAATATACAGAAAGGATAGGGAGACGGGAAGGGGGAAGTGGTATTGTATGTGAAGGAGGGGATCACTTGCACCAAAAAAGAAAACACGAAGGGTAAGCCTGAAGCTTTGTGGGTGCAGATCCAATCCATGAAAGGGAAGAAACTAAGGATGGGGTGGATTACAGACCGCCTTCCCAGGATGAGAAATTGGATAGGGCAATGGAGTCCCAGATTACAGATATGTACAGCAGTGGGGAGGTAGTGATAATGGGGAACTTCTTTCTACCTGGGGTGGACTGCAGAATCCCTGCTATCTCCTGCCTGGGATAGACTGCAGAATCCCTGCTACCTCCTGCACTAGGGAACAAGTACTGCTAGATGCTTTCCAGAGTGCTTTCTTGACTCAAGGTGTCATGGAACGAACTAGGGATATGGCCATCCTGGATCTGGTCCTGTCCAACTGTGCACATGTTCAGGATGTAAAGGGGATGCACCGTTATCAGGAAGGGACCACCACATGATGTGGTTTCACCTGGATATGGCAGAGAGATGGTCAGGACCAAGATGTGGGTCTTGGGACTTTCAGAGGGCTGACTTTGGTAGGATGTGAGATGTTCTGCAAGGACACCTTGTTAGGATGAGAGTAGGGATGGATGAGGAACAGAAATGGGCCATAATAAAGAATGGATTGATGGAGGCCACTAGTGAGTGTGCCAAAATAAAAAGTAAGAAAGCCAAGGCCAAAAAGCCCAGCTGATTCCACAAGGAGGTGACATGAGCAGCTGGGGACAAGAGGGCAACCTTATAAAGTACACGTGCACTCAGGAGGAGGAGAATGGGGTGGACTATGCTGCTAAGTCAAGAGAGACAAGCAGGGTGATAAGGGAGGCAAAGGCCATGAGAGAGGTACAGCTAGCCCAGGGGGTAAAAGAGTGTGAGAAGGCCTTTTTCAGGTATATAAGGAAAACAGAAACATAAAGAACTAGACTGTAAGGCTACAAAAGGAGGAGGATTGAGCAGGGAGTAGAAAGAAAAGGTGTAGGTGCTTAACAGGTACTTCTGTTCAGTCTTCACTTGGGAGGACTGATGGGTACCAAAAGGGAGTGGGGACTGAGAGGAGGTAAGTCACAGATGGTGAAATTCAAGCTGACGGGATATTCAAGGGCCTAAGAGCCCTAAAGATGGACAAATCACCAGGGCCAGATGGCATCCTCCTGAGGGTCTCTAAAGAACTGGTGGAGGTTTTGGCAGATCCCTTGGCAGACCTGTTTAACTTCTCTCTTGAGTCTGGAAAAGTGCCCCAGGACTGGAGAATGGTGCATATGGTGCCCCTCCACAAAAGTGGGCCGAGGGATGAAGCAGCGAACTGCAGACCAGTCAGCCTGACTTCAACAGTGGGTAAATTGATGGAGACCATCCTGAAAGAGAGACTGATCGACTTTCTGGAGGAAAATGGGCTCCAGGATGAGAGGCAGCATGGACTGGTGTTGGGGAGGTCCTGCCAAACTATCCTAATTGACATCGATTGGATCACTAGGACAGTGGACAACAGCCAGGCAGCTGGTGTCCTGTATCTGGGCATCAGCAAGGCCTTTGACTTGGTGCCACATAGGAGACTGGTCAGGAAGCTAGAGGACCTGGGGTTGGGGGCTAAACTCGTGGGATGGGTCAGAAGCTGGTTGCAGGATAGAAGTCAAAGGACTGTAGTCTGGGGAGAATTCTTTGAAGCGAGGTCTGTGATCAGTGGGGTCCCACAGGGCATAGTGCTCGGCCTGCTGTTATTTAACATCTTCATAAGTGACATCACAAATGGGATCAAGGGTAAAATCGGCCTCTTCATTCATGACACCAAGCTCTGTGGGAAGGAGGACATGGATGAGAGAAGACAGGAACTCAGGGAAGACCTGGCTAGGCTAGAACAGTGGTCTGATATTTGGCAGCTGGGGAACAATGCTAAAAAGTGCAAAGTTATGCACGGGGTGGGGGTGAAGAATCCAGGGTCCAAATACTGGTTGGGTGGTGTGAAGGTAACCAGGTTAGAAGAAGAAAAGGACCTGAGAGTAATAATTACAAGTGACCCAAAACACTCTGCACACTGCAAGAGAGCAGCAGCCAAAGTAAATTGGATGCTGGGCTGCGTAGCCAGTGGAATTACCACCAGGAAGACAGAGGTCTTTCTGCCACTGTACAGGTCACTGGTAAGACCATACCTAGTGGTACAGTATGCAGTTTTGGTGCCCTTATCTTAAGGGAGATGTCAACTTGCTGGAGATGGTCCAGAGAAGCAGTGGAACAGATAAGGGGAGTAGAGGAGTATTTTCCTACCATTTTTGCATGATTTACTCCCGCTTTCCGATTTTAGGAATTTGTTTCCCACCCTACTCATTTACAGTATGTTAGTACATTTGCTCACAATTGGCAGCACCATACAGTGCTATTAGCTGTGTACCACACTGACAGGTTGGGGACAAAAAACAGCATCAGCATTAGTTGTGTACAGTGCAGGAGACCATTTCAGGAGTGGCTCAGTGACTGGCCAGAAGAGTAGTTGCAATGTGGAAAATATATAAAAAATACGGATGCAGTAAGCAGAGAAGTATGTTAAGACACCACAGTATACGAGACGGAGTCCATGATTGCAAGCATCCAGTGAGTTTGAGGCTTGGTATAGAGGTTGGGGAGTTAGACAGGTTAATGGATGGTATGACTACCATTTTAGGTGAAAATACTACCAGGTGGAAGAAGCTAGCAGTAAATACTTCCCAGTACAAAATATTATCTGGACCACTGCAGAGAAGGGTAACCAAAATGATACAGGGTCAACAGGGCAACACTTATGACGAGAGGCTCAGGGAGCAGAACATGTACTCTCTCGAGGAAAGAAAGGAGAGGGGGGATATGATCAAGACCTGCAGGTACTGCAAGGGCATTAACAGGGTGAGCACTGAGGGTCTCTTCAGCCTTAGCAGCAACAAGACCGCTGAGGGCAAAGCCTAAACTGGTGGGGGGGCAGGAGGGAGATGAGGAGACATGTTTTACTGAGAAGGTGGTGGCCAACTGGAATGAGCTGCCAGGGGAGGTGGTATCCCTAAAGTTGGTGGACAGCTTCAAAAGGGGTTAAGACAGCAGGTAGAAGGGGAGCAAATGGGGAAGGGGTAAATAGAGGGAGGTCAAAAAGGTAACAGGGAGTGGGGGCAGTTTCCTTTGTAAATACATAGGGAGGTGTACAATCAAGGAGACTAGATAGACCTTAAGGCCTTTATCTGCCGGCATGTTCGTATGTTTGTATGAACTCTGTTTTGACAGCTTTAGCTGTAGCCCCTGAAACCCACAGATCTTCAAATTTATTTTCAAAAACAATTTGATGGGGTTGCATGGTTGTGCTTCCTCATGGCTAATTTTAGCATGTTTTAACAAACAATACAGTGACAGACTGATCATAGAACCACTGGTCTTCATCTCCTCTTTTCCTGCTGGTCCATCCAATAAATTATGATGGGCATGCACAATGCAGTGATTTTCAACAACAGCAGACAGGACACACAACCTATTTTGGCACAACACCCAAATATCCATCTTTTGCCCAAGGGCACACAGTTCTCAAAGCAAGTTGTAAGCCACTTTATCAGTTTATTTATCCGCAGTATAAAGGCCAACATTCCCTATCAGTTAAACAGGTCCATCTCTCTCTCCTCCTCCCCGATGCACCTGGAAACAAGCCATCACAGACTGATGCACCTTTCCTTGTAAAATCAAAACAAAACAAAAAAAATTACAAATAAATAAATATTTATTTTCCAGGATGGTTCTACTGAGCTGTGGACACCTCATTTCCAGAGGTGACCTGGGGAAATGTACAGGGAGTAAATAATGTATAAAGCGACACAATAAAGTGAAATACTCTATATCATCACAATGCTGTATAATAAAGTATAACAATATGCTAACAGGAAAATGCCCCTATAGGGATGGTAAGAAAAAACGCACAGTTCAAAAACCAAGCTGTTAAAAGCAGCACTGCAACTTGCCAAATAAAATTACTCCAAATACTAGCATACTGGATTTTATATATACCCTTCAAATGTTGCAAAATGTAGGTTTTCTCTATTCTCTGAAACTGGTTAGGAAGGCCGGCCCGGTGGTGCTGAGGGCTGAGGTGCTGGTTGCCTTACCTCGTGCTACACCAGCGAACCGTGTTCGAGAACGAGCACAGGCCATCGGGGGTCAGCAGGGGAAAAGAAGGACTGAGCGTCCGACAGACTGCTCTCCTTCTCCGGGGAAGGGGGTCCTCAGTTGTCTGCGCTTGACTTCTCCCTAGCGGAGGCTGGGGATCAGGGCGCCACGCTGTAGAAGGGGGAGAAGTTGGGGCAGACACTAGGAGGGAGCACATGCAGATGCGTACACACTCCTCTCCGCGGCATCATTGCACACCCCAATTCCTGGAGTGTAAAGGAAAAAGTAAGTTGCGGCACTATGGTGGAGGGTGCCTCACAGGCTCCGCCCCTGACCAGCCATGGCACTGGCCCACCGGATCTGTTCCTCGGTGGGGGTTGGGGAACCCTGCCGGGGGGGGTAAGCCCTGGGAGCTCGGGTCAGCGCCAGGTGGTGGACGCTGGGGGATAGGGTGGGGGGCTCCCTCCGAATGACAAGCCGTCAAGAAAAGATATAGCCAAAAAAAAAAACTGATAAACTGGTTAGTGTGGTACGTGGCTGTGAGAACATCACATCATTGTCTTTCTGGGCAGTCTGTGTGAAATACAGAATTTTTGCCAGCAGATAAAGACTGCTTGGACCACATAGTCTGCCCATTTTTCACTGCCAATAGCATCACCGCAGATCCTATTTGATCACCGGCCCATTTATTCACATTCATTCACACACACACACACACACACACACACACACACACACACACACACACACACACACACACACACCTCACCTCACCTCACCTTATCTTTCCCTAAGATTCCCTTATGCTTATCCCATGCATTCTTGAGCCCCATCACTGTTTTTGCCCCCACCACCTCCACTGGAAGACTGTTCCAGGATTCCACCACTCTTTCTGTGAAGAAGTACTTCCTCACATCTCTCCTGAATCTACCCTCCGCCAGCTTCTTATCATGCCCCCTTGTCTTTGAGCACTTTTTTTCTGAAAAACATACTTCCCTCCTGTACCTTATTTACCCTGTGAGGTATTGAAAGGTCTCTATGATATCCCCTCCCCTTCCAGGGTGTACATATTTAGGTCCTTAAGTCTTTCTTCACAGGGCTTCTGATGCAGCCCCTGTACCCTTTTAGTTGCCCTCCTTCTGGATCCCCTCCACTCTGTCCATGTCTTTCTGCAGATGTGGTCTCCAGAACTGGACGCAGTATTCTTGGTGGGGGTCTTACTAGTGATCTATACAGAGGAAACACAACCTTCCTCTTTCTGCTGGTGATACCCCTCCCTATGCACCCCAATATCCCACTAGCCCTCCCAATTGCCTTGTGACACTGCTTGGCCACCTTTAGGTCCTCCAATATGATCACACTCAGGTCTCTTTCCTGCTTGGTGGTTTTCAGTACCATTCCTCCCATTTTGTACTCTGCCCCAGGGTTTCTGTGCCCCAAGTGCATTACTTTGCATTTCTTCATGCTGAAACCCAGCTGCCATATCCTTGACTACTCCTCAAGTTCTCTCAGGTCTCTGTTTGCCCCGAGTATCAACCCTACTGCAGATTTTGGTGTCATCCACAAGAGGCAGACCTTCCCTTCCAGCTCCTCTCCAATGTCATATTAAAGACATTAAAAAAGACCGGTCCCGGCAATGATCCCTAAGATACCCCTGCTTGTCACCATTCCTTCCTCTGCATGAACTCTGTTTACCACCACCCTCTGTCACCTATCCCCTAACCTATTTCTTACAAAGTTTAACAACTTTGGACTGACTACTAAGCCACTCAGCTTGCTTACTAGCATCCTGAGTGGAACGGTGTTGAAAGCCTTACTGAAATCTAGGTAGGTCATGTCCACCGCTCCACCCTGGTCTAATTCCTTCGTCACCCAGTCAAAGAAATCTGTCAGATTCATTTGACATGACCTCTCCCCATGAATCCATGCTGCCTCAGGTTTTGTAACTCACTGGATTCAAGACATTCCACAATCCTATCCTTTAGCATTAACTCCATTAATTTCCAACCACCGAAGTCAAGCTGACTGGCCTATTACTTGCTGGCCTCTTCTCTACTACCACTTTTGTGAAGTGGGACTATATCTGCCGTCCTCCATAACCACTCCTGTTTCCAGTGAGCAGTTAAACCCATAAAAACAGGTGTTTGGCCCATGGATTTGCCAGATTTTAAATAAACAAAACAAACGAATAGGACTATCAGAGGTGCAGCCAGTACCTTCCTGAGCTCCTAAATATTTTTGGATGCACCCCATCTGGCCCCATTGCTTTGTCCACTTTCAGATTAGCAAGTCCCTTCAGGACACACTCCTGTGAAAAGGGATTAGTGTCCAACCCCCTCCCCTCCCTCCCTCCCATGTTCCTATTACTTTTTGTGGCCTTTTCCTTCCTCTGAACACTGAACAAAGGTATTTGTTCAGGATGTCATTCTCTTCCTGGTCTTGGTCTGCACAGTACCCTCTTCCCTTTTCAATCTTACGATTCCACCCCTGGTCTTCCTCCTTTCACTTACATATCTAAAAACTGTCTTGTCCTCCATCACTACCTGGGTGATTCCCTCTTCAGTTTGTGCCTTCGCACGCCTTACTGCTCTCCCTGCTTCCCTCTGTTTTCCCCGATACACCTAGATCCTCCTCCCCCTGCATATCCTCATACCTTCTGAATGCTGCCCTTTTAACCTTTACCTTTTCTGCTACCTATGTCAAGAAGCACAGCGGTCTCTTTTTTTCCTCTTGCTTTTGCTAATTTGCTTGACACAAAGGTTTGTTGCTTTCCCTATGGCCCTTTTTAACTTTGCCCACTGTTTCTCCATCCCACCTTGGTCATTCCCCCTACAGGTCCTCCATAAGGCATTCACCCATCTTTTTAAAATATGCTCTCCTGAAGTCCAAGAACTTGGCCCTTGTGTGGTTCTATTCGGCAGCAGTCCTTATATTGAACCACACTGTATGGTGATCGCTGTTCCCCAAGTGACCTATCTTGATGTCTGCAACACTATCCCAGTTAGGGTTAGTAACAGGTCCAGTACTGCCCCATCACAAGTGGGTGCACTGACCAATTGCCTGAGGAATGCCTCCTGCAGGGAATCCAAGATGTCCTTGTTACTTGCCAAAGCCACAGCTGGGAGGCTCCAATCTACATCCAGCAAACTGAAGTCCCCCACTAGCAGCACCTCCCCCTTTTCTGCCATCCTGCCAATAGGATTACCACCTGTCCCGATTTGGGCAGTTGTGTCCTGCAAAAAAACATGAAAAATACTATATGTCCCGACATTATAATAGAAAAAATATTTTCTGACTTTCTTCTAAATGTTGTAAAAAACTATAATACCTTAACCAAAATACCTTAGAATGACAAGAAACACTAGAAACAACTAAAACAAAATCTACAACATTTAGTCTTAATTCTGATTATTTAGAGAAAACAAGTCTGATGCATTGGTTGAGGTTACACACTGTCCTGTGAAAAAAAAAAAATCATGTTTTAGTAAGAAATGTCCCACTCTGGCCTTCCTAAAAGGTGGCAACCCTACTTGCCAATAGCTTTCACCAGTACTTTATATAACTCCTCCCCTTATACTGGAGGCCTGCAGATGACACCAGTGCAAACAGAGGCTCCATTCCCCATCTCTCATGTGACACACAGTACCTCTGCTCCCCCCTGTATCTCTGTTGCTTTTATGCCTTCCTTCACATAAAGCACCACGTCCCCTCCTTTCTTTCCCACCCGGTTCCCCTGAACAGAGTATAGCCTAGTATAAACATGTGTGAGAGTGCTACAAGTCAAGGAAATGAGGTTCCTGACCTAGAGGTCATCATGGCAGAGGCTGACCTGGATATTTTAACCCAGAGCATTAATCAAGTACACTGTGGTTCCTGACCTCAGCAGTGAGAGGCACTGTGCCCAGTCAAGGTTTTCAGAGTACCATGACTTGGTAATGGCCACAATATCCAGTTCAGCCTCTGCCATGATGACCTCTAGGTCAGGAACCTCAATTCCTTGACTTGTAGCACTCTCATACATGACCTTTCAGATTTTAACCATTCTGCTTGTTAATCCTCTTTCTTTCCTTTTTGCTCTTTCTCCTCTCTTTTTAATGCTTTCATTCCTGTCTCCCTTCATTTCTACTGCCCTGCTCCCTTTATTAGCTTTCACCCTGGGACATTCAGTTCCTGTCGGGTTCTCCCTACTTTCTACTTCAGCCTGTTGGGGGCAATTACTGCCTCCCCGATTTCTTCCAGCACACCCCTTGGCTAGTTTAAAGGTTCGTCATAGTAACGTCTAAACCATCCATTGAGGACTTGGTTCCCTTCCCTGATGGATGCAGAGCATCATCCCTGCAAATGCCCTTATCTCTCCAGGTGGATTCTCTGTCCCCAGTGTAGCTGAGCTCCTCCTCCTCCTCTCTGCGCCATTCCTTCAACCATGAGCTGAAGGTCTTGGTGCTGAGATCCCTCTCCTATCCCTTGTTGTAGACAGGCAGCACCTGAGCAGAAGCCACAGAGCGCACTACCTAAAACCCCTCCCCAGCTCCTTAAACTATCCAAGCGCTAGCCCTAGCCAGGTCATTAGCCCCCACATGGATAATGACAGCCAGCTCTGCCTCCCATCCTGCTGCCCCAGTGATCCTCTGGATTCACTTCCCATCCCTCTAGGCCGTGGCACGTGTAGGCAACTAACCTCCTCCCCTTTTCCATTTCCAGATCAATGATCCTCACAACAAAGTCCCCACCAAAAGTTGCTTCATCCTCCTCTGGGATATGCTTCATCCCTCGTTGGGTTCTCCACTCTGGAGAACCCCCATATCCTCTCCAGCCACTAATATGGGTGCCTCCTCTTGGCAGTCCTGTCCCACCAGACCAGGGTATGAATTTCATAGTGGTACTGATTGAGGAGTTTGCCTCTGACCCACCACCATAGTCCAGCCATTCCTCCTCTCTAGCATCCTCTGGGATAACGGTGTCAGACTTGGTTGCCCCCTGGGTGGGGGAAGAGGTCCACTGAATCCTAGCCAACTTGGCCTGGAGTCTAGCGACTGCCTCCCTCCCTCACCCCAGAGAGGTGCACACAGATGGGGCAGCAGTGCAGTCTCTAGAAGGTCTCTGAAAATGGCCACCCCACAGCCATTGCACTGCCCCACTCCTAGCATTCCCAGCTTCCATACTCCTTGGAGCAGGTCTGTAGAAAATAACATCCACCAGTGGAGAGGAAAGCAGGACCGGGGAATGATAAATGAGGCAGGGAGCAGCTATGTTGTTTTGCTGAGGAAAATAATTAATTGGAAACATTCATAAAATACTTGGCACAAAGAGATCATACAAGTAAATGAAATTAGAGGTCTGAAATCTTGTACTATACAAGAAAAAAAGGTAAAGTAAGATTTTCTCCCCATTGAAAACTGCATGGCTACTTACAAAAATAGTCACTTTTATTGGGATGGGGCCAGATGCCCCCATTTCTCCCCAACTGTGTTACCTAATCCCTCCTGCCCCCAACACACACCAGAGCATTAATCAAGTACACTGTGGTTCCTGACCTCAGCAGTGAGAGGCACTGTGCCCAGTTACAGGGGGTGCTGGAGAGTGATGCACTCTAACCCTCCCCTCGGGCACTTTTGCTTCATGATGCAGATTCCTTCCACTGGCCCAGTATGGAAGAAACCAGAGCTCATGTCGGACACCAGGGTTTCCCTCATGGCAAGTGCACTGCACTGCCATCAAGTCACTGGGCCATCATGAACAAAAACAAGCATTTGTCAATGCCGAATGTTTGCTTGCTGGCACTGGCATTGGTAGTGTAGAAGTTACAGAGCTGCATAATAGGAATGGCAGCGAAGTACTGAACTGAAGCTAACCCCATCACCACCCTGCAGAGAGTGGCAGGCATTGGGGTGTGCCTTTGGGTTGTCAGGCATAACGACCAAGCCATTTCACCACACCCTACCCTGCAGACACTGACAAGTGTCACAGTGTGCCTTGGGGTCTTTGGCCCTTATGCGCACCCCATTCCATCAGGAAATACGGTGAGATGGGTGCGGTATAGGAGAATGGGGTGAAGTCTGGACCCGAAGAGTCCGAGGCACACCTTGATGCCTCTCACTGGCTGCAGGGTGTGGGTGGAATGGTATGAGCATGACAGGCAAGAATCCCAAGTCACACCCCTGATGCCTGTCATACTCTACAGGGTGGGGCGTTATGGTCGAAAACCCTAACGCCTCAGGCATTTGTTGGTATTTTCACTCCAAATTTTCAACATGTTTTTTTGTGACCCCCACCTCATGAACAGGGGCAATATCAGTTTGTTAGCCAAAAACTGCTTTTGCACAGCGACTATGGCATTTGGCACCACAGGTGCAAAAACACATTCTGAACAGGATGTGAAAAATGACAGCGGTACTGTTCATGGGGAGGTGTAAAAAATGGCAATGTTGAAAATCTGCTGTGAAAATCTTAAAAACTGGTGAAATCACGAAGGGCAGTAGAGAAACTGTGCAACGCACAACTGTAATGTAACTAGTTTAGATTTTTACAGTAGATTGTTAACACAGGCATTTTGGGACCTCCGATCATGAACAGTGTCAGTGTGATTTTCTTTATCTGTCCCGAACAATGATTTTCCACAGCGACCACGCATCTCTGCACTGAAAGTGTGAAAACACATTTCGCCATGTTGTGGAAAAATGACAGCTGTATTGTTCATAAGGAGGTGTGGAAAAATGCCAATGCTGAAAATCTGGACTGAAAATATTACAAATTCATGAACCTACGAGGGTGCGTGGAAACTGCGCAATGCTCACTCGTAACACAGTCATGTTATGGAGTTTTGTCACCAAATTTTCAACATAGCCATTTTAAGACCTCTGCTCATGACCAGTGTCACTGTGATTTTCTTAATCTGTCCCAAACATTGTTTTCGCACACCGACTATACCATTGTGCGCTACATGTGCGGAAACACATTTTGGGCGAGATGTGAAAAATGGTGGCTGCACTGTTCATAAGGAAGTGCGGTAAAATGGCACTGTTGAAAATCTGGTGTGCAAATATTACAAATTCGAAAACTTGCCAGCGTGCGTAGGAACTGCGCAACGTGCGCTCCTAAAACAGTCATTTTGGGGATTTTTCACCAAATTTTCAACATAGCCATTTTAACACCTCTGCTCATGACCAGCGTCACTGTGATTTTCTTAACGTATCCCATACATTGATTTCGCACACCGACTGCGCCATTGTGCGCTACATGGGCAGAAACACGCTGGGGCTAGATGTGAAAATGACAACTGTACTGCTCATAAGGAGGTGTGGTAAAATGGCAATGTTGAAATCTGGAGTGAAAATATTGAAAATTTGCAAACTTACGAGCATGCATAGGAACTCTGCAACACTTACGCTCGTAAAAGTGTCATTTTAGAATTTTCACCAAATTTTCAAAATAGCCATTTTAAGACCTCTGCTCATGAACAGTGTCACTGTGATTTTCTTAATGTGTCCCGTACATTGATTTCAAGATACTGACTGCGCCATTGTGCACTACATGGGCGGAAACACGTTTTGGGTGAGATGTGAAAATGACAGCTGTACTGCTCATAAGAAGGTGTGGTAAAATGGCAATGTTGAAAATCTGAGGAAAATATTGAACTTTCGCGAACTTACGAGACGACGAGGAACTGCGCAATGCATGGTCAGAAAAGTCACTTTTAGGACTGCCCACCAAATTAAGTAGGCTTTTGAGAGCCCACCTTATGAACACTGGCAGTGTCATTTCGTTATTCATTGCGGAAATGTGATTTCACGCAGTGGCTGCAAAATCACTCTTCAGGCCAGAGTAACGCCATGACAGTGCAAGAATTCATGAGGAGGGGTCCCAAAAACCCCATGTTGAAAATTTGGTGCAAAAATTCCAAAAAATGCCTGAGATATGCAACAAAGTTGAAAAAAACCCTATCTATCCCATTATACAGCTTACCGGCATTTCCTCAGTTCGCGGTCGGCTTTGAAGAGTGCAGACGTGTTCCCGGTCCACCGAAGATCGTCACCGGACTCGGAGGTAAGTATGGGGTGAGGAGGGGTCTGGGGAGGCAGGATGCGGTGGGTGGGTGTGGGTTGTGGGGGGCAGGAGACCGCGAGGACCGCTTTTTTCTTCACAGGTTTTTGTTGAAAAGACGACGCTTGACGCTTGCCACGCTGGGATGGGCTCCAGCTGGCAGAAGGATGGCTGGGGGCGGAGCCGACGGGGATTGGGCACCTCGACGGCCATGGTATCTGTTACGCTGGGGTGGGCTCCAGCGTGGCACCCTGTACCGGGACAGTGAGCCGACGGGATTGGGCACCCGTCGGCAACAGCATGGGGAGACAGTGGAGCCGACGGGAATTGGGCACCCCTGGCGGCCATAACATAATTTTGCGCTGGGGTGGGCTCCCAGCGTGGCACCTGATGCTTTGGTGATGCAGCCAACGGGGATTGGGCACCCCCGCCGGCCGTACAGTGTGGGAAGGGGGAAGGCGCATGAGCATGCAGTGTGTGTGTTTGGGGAGGGGGAGAGCTCTGCTCACTCAAGCGGAGCTCTCCCTTTCAACTGTATGCCACTGCATTTTCAGCGGTCATAGATAGCTGGAGCAGTGATTGGCGCTCTGCGACCGTGCCTGCAAATACACTGACTGAATTGGAAGAGGTTGACACACCTCTGGAAAACTCGTATGATGGCACTATGTTTCTTGCACATGCGTGCAAGCAAACATAAAAAAGGAATCTTTGACAATGGGAAAAAGCTGTGCAAGTTCCTGCATATGGGAGGTACTCGTTTCAAAGCTGTTTCTTTGAATTTCCAGAGCAGCTGCAGTTCTTCTAAGAAGCCTACACATGCAGCCCACACCAGTTCCCGGTGCAGTGAGTTCAGATGGTGACAGTGCTGTTTCACCTTCAAACTCATTGACATGCACATAACTTCAGATCTCTGTTTGGTCTGTTAATCTATGTTTGCCACTGAACAAAACATTTAACTGCGTTTAAATACTGGCATGGAATATTGTGTTTTTTTTACATGGTTCTGATCCAGCACCTCATCTAAAACAGCCTATTTTCTAACAAACATGGAGATTTGACTGTCACCAACCACAACATTTATTTTAGTATTTTTTCCACTAGTATAAAGTTGAGTCATCAGAGAAATGAAGGGGTGCAAGTTTTGTATTTATTTATTTTTTTAAGTGATTTTAACATCCTTCACATTCCAACTCTGATCAGCCCTATTTTTTTTCCAAGATCTGCTAGCATTTGGTAACATATAAAGCCTGTTTGGAAAATGTTGTCCCACTACAGGGGTCAAAAACAAAGGCCCGGATATTCATAAGGGTTGCGCCCCGGCATGATATTCAAACAGGGATTGTGCCTGGCACAAATCCCGATGCCTGGAGCCGCATCAGCAATGTGCGCGCGAGGTGGGGGCCGCATCCATGCACACCTGCACATTCCGATATTCAGCCCGGATGTGCTGAGCCCATGCATGCGCAACCCTACTTGTCTGCACACAGGTGAGCCAAAAAAAAAAGGAACAGCTGGCCACCAACAGGTGAGCTGCCGTATTGCAGGGCGCAACACGGCAGCTGCCACCTGTGGGTGGCCACCCGAGCTCCAGCTGCACCTTTGTGGCGGCGCACCCCATGCCCGATTGTGAGGCATAAGTCAAAAGTAAAGTCCTATATCCCTCGCAGCCCGGATTGTGGGCATCAGTACAAAAGCAAGTAACTGCCGGTGGTGGTCCAGTGGACGCTCTGCAGCTCGATCGCGACATAAGTAAAAATAAAAGATTCCTTTTTTCCTGGTGGTCCAGTGGGCCGCCAGGTGCTCTATGATGTCAGAACAGCTGGTGTCATATTCCTGGTGGTCCAGTGGTACTTTTATCGTGTTCCCCACCGCTCGCTCTCGTCAGTGACTGGCAGTAGCTTCACCCGCTATGCCCTCGACTGGCACTAGGGTGTATTATTCATTCAGCGTGAGCTAGTCGGGCATGCAGACAGTATTGTCCAGATATGTGAATGGATCCATTCACATATCTGGACTGTGAGTACGGCACGGATAGCATGCCCATTGGCTCACGCCAGACCAATGGGTGTACAGCCCTACTATACAGTGTCATCGGGCGGGCGGCAAGCGGGTGGAGAGCTGCTGCCCGCTGCTGAACGGAGGGGGGGAAATGGGGCAGTGAGGCCCAGTGGGTGGGTGGGAGGTGGCACCGCTGGACCACCAGGGATATGGGACTAGTATTCTTACGCATATGCCCGCCGATCGGGCTGTAGCGGTCCACTGGACCACCAGCGATATAAGAATACTTTTATTTTTACTTATGCCAGCCGACACATGCGAAAGCGTCCACTGGACCACCAGGGATATGGGACGTTTAACGATACTTAAGCCGTGATCGGGCATGAAGCGGTCCACTGTACCACCAGGGATATGTGATGATTTTTTTTACACCTACATATGCTCGCGATCGGGCAGAGGGGCGCATTGCCGCACTGTGCAGGGGGTGTCGGTCCCCGATGGCTGCTGCCTGGCTGGGCGCCAGGCGCAAGCTGCCGGGGATCGGCACACCTGCATGCAAATGGGGCCATAATGACATTGCAAATTGCCCCATTTACACCTTGCATACATTATGGCCCCATTTTCATGTGCACTTTTGAATATCATGGTTGTTGTGCATAGCGCAATGGAACTTGCGCTAGCACATCCCCCCTGCTCCACTCTGGCCACTGCGCCATGTGCACTGTGGGTGGCCAGGGTGCAATATTCAACGATGCTGTGCCATGGTGGAGCTCCATTGAATATCACCCTGTCAACGCCCCTGCGTAGCCGAGTTGCGCTGTGCCGAGGCTTGCACATTCTGAATATCTGGGCCCTAGTCTACATTCTGTAAATGCACCCACCGCATCACATCACATACTGCATAGTAACCTGGATGCACTTACTTCCAACAGTGTGACAAAGTGGCACGAAGACCTGCAAATCCTGACTCACTGGCTTGGTGGTGTAAAGGTTGCTCCAAACCCTCCCTCTGTGCTTCCCTCCTGTAGAACACAACCAATCCATTTAGCAAGGCCCCCTTGTGCATCGCCATCTGTAAACTGACTGCTACCCCAGGAACTATAGACTCAATTTTCAAAGCCCCGTGAATGCCGCAAGCCCCTGGTGCACCAATTGTTTGGCGCACAGGGTTTGTGGCATTCACCCGGCTGGCAATTGAGATTTTTGATCCCAACAGCCAAATGACGCAAGTTAGACTAGGTTATCTCTGGTCTAACTTGTGCCATTTAGGGGACCTGTTTTAAGGGACACAAGCTGCCGTAAACTGTGGAAAGTATCACAACTGCACCTGATGTACTAAAATTGGGTGCAGCTGCATCAGAGGTGTTTGGCACTGCCACGCCAAAGAACGGGGTTGATGCAGCATTTGATGCAAGCCCTGAGTCATCTTTGACAATTGAGATCCACATCTCGCAGCAGTAGTGGGCCTAGCATTAGCTTCCTGGCTCTAGCTGAGCCACTCTGCTGGTATTTGCCAGTAATGTCAGTACAGTGACCTTCTGTGGAGCAATGGGGTAGACAGTGATGCTTTGGTATATTTCAGTGTGTTTCGATAACGGTAAAGAAATATGGTCAGTGATTATTGGAGATTTAAATCCTAATTTTGTTCTGCAAAGTCCTTCTAGGCCTATGCTAGAATGTTGACAGAATATATAAACATGATTAATAGCTGGATTTTCTAGTGAATTCTACTATTCTCAATTTGGAAAATAGCACTGTTGAAGTGGGATGCATTGGCAGAGTTCCTGCTTGGTTCACTGAATGGATTAAAATCACATGTGGAAACCATATTATTGTTTTAACAGTTATGCACGATGAGCCCGTTTAGCTTTAAAGCCCACACAAGTAAGGGCTGTGCCACCATAGGGGCTAAACTGATGAAATGGGTTTATAATTGACTCAGGATCTGAAATGGGACCTTGAGATTTCTAAAAACACACCCTGAGGTTTACTTTTAAAAATCTGGGCTTTCATTTGAAGACATAGCTTAACTCCTTAAAGGTGAGTCTATCTATAGCGTTATGCGGCTTTTAATACATGCACATCAGCTGTGTGCCTATGTTCACTGTCACAATTAAAGAAAGCCACAATGCTTGCCCCCCCCCCCACACTTTATGATCTTCCTCTATAAGGCAGCTCAAATTTACAGTACGCTTGTGTAGCCAGCTCTATGTAAGAAGTGGTTGGGCTTGCCCCAGGGCTAGAAATATTTTGACTGACCCAGTCAGATCAACTGGGAAAGACTGGTACAAGCTTCGGGTACCGTATGGACTGATCCATCACTTTGACTAACTGACAGCCTGCCACAGATGGACGTGATGCACTACAAAAAGTGATCTGTACTAATTCATTGAGAGAAAAAAAGGTTTATCTGTGAGAAGAATTCAAGCACTGAATGACAAACCCACCCACTGCCAACCCTGTACCCACATTCTAATAATTAGGCCCATGCTGTCTGAAGGCAGGTTTCCAGTTGTTGGCTGCCACCAGGAAGGCACTTGTACAATTGAGCATCTGAAAATAGAACTGTCAATCAAAAAGTACAACAGGTGTCAAGTGCCATAATTTGTTCTTGTAATGTGGGGGTTGCATTTATAAATGGACACCTGCCAGATCATTCATGTACTGTACAAAATTAAAAAGCCTTAGAGTCACATGCAAAGTGACAATGACAGGAAACCATTAGAGTTAACTTGTAGACAGACTCTCAAGGCAAGACTGGGACACTGTACTGAGATTTGAGAGTCCCCCTCTGACAAATGCATACAATGCAAGACATTCTCTCTATTATACTGCTGTGGAACTATATAGGGTAATAGGTTTGGTCACATACTGTACTTGCTGCTCCTTGACACAACGCTATAGGAGGAGCTCTCGTACATGTGACGTGGTGCAGGCTGTCCATTCAGGCATTTGGGAACCTCAATAAACACAGGCTGGGCCCGTGGTTGGGCTTTTGAGAATGCTTTTCGTCTGGTTTTCCTCTAGCATACAATCTCAGAGAGCCAGCACTAGGAAAACACCAGAGAAACCATATGGCTTTCATTGCACCGATGCCTAAGAAACACTGACTTGATAACAAGGCTCCAACATGTCCCAGGTGGCTTTTAGACATTCTGGAGACAGTATAACTGCAGACAATCACTCTCAGCCTTAGGTATAGGACCAAGGCATTCCTGAAGATTTTTTAACTATTTATTTATACAGGATAGCCAGACTGAGAGGCAGTGTGTTTTGTCTTCAAAGGAGTTCAGTTATACTCGGTTTTATAGCTGGGGGTACTAAAGCACAGGGATGTTTATAACTGGGGATACTAGAGCACGGGGAGGTTTATAACTGGGGGTATTAAAGCACAGAGAGGTTTATCACTGGGGGTACTAAAGCACAAGGAGGTTTATAACTGGGGATACTAAAGCATGGGGAGGTTTAAACTGGGGGTATTAAAGCACAGAGAGGTTTATAACTGGAGGTATTAAAGCACAAGGAGGTTTATAACTGGGGGAATTAAAGCACAAGGAGGTTTATAACTGGGGGAATTAAAGCACAGGGAGGTTTATAACTGGGGGTATTAAAGCACAGGGAGGTTTAAGTGACTTGAAGTTCACGATCACACAACAAACCAGTGGCTCTAGTGGGATCTGATCCGGATTCCCTGGTTCCCATATATGACATACAAATGGACAACATATAGTAGCCTAATGCCAGGAATAAAGCCACCATGTACCAGAAGATCAGCCTTCAGACACTGTACTGTGGAAGCTACTTCAAACTGGAAACTAATACTCATGAAAAGGTCCCCACTATCTTGGACTACTATAGGGTTGTGATAATTGGGTGGTATTTTAATTATACACCAAAACACTTCTACAGGACAGAGACACATTTAACCTAAATAACTAAAGCCAATGCACTTTATGTTTCTGGTTGAAACAAAAAACAAACAACTAGTCTCGCCCAGGGGCACTGGGAGTAGCATCGTGCACACCCATGCAGAAGACATACATTTTAGCCTTGACGAGAAAATAAAATATGTGACAAAAGAAAAAATGAAGCACAAAAAACACACAACTTACAAACGTACTCAGCAAATGTGAAACCCAGAAACTGAAAACAGTTATATATCTAGTCGTACTATGACAAGCCTAAGAATGTATAGCTGAGCACTGCACAATCATAGGTTGAAACCGTGCTTTCCTGTTATGTTTCAGCCTCAGATCAGTGCAATGAGATTCAATTGTGATGCACAGTAGTGCATGTGGCTGCAGCTTATCACTTCAGGTCACAGCAACTTCACAAAGTACAACTGGACATACAGTATCCAAGACCCATCCTGTACCACACAGTGCCTTTTAATTGGCTGTTTTTCACTCTCTCTGGGTTTGCCTATCCACCATCATCCACTTGCTGGGTGGAAAACACAATCTAACTGGGTGGTCACCTTTTGAAGCTAGATAGTGACTAAGCACTGTGGAAACCAAGTATAGTGGGACTGTGCAGTAGCAATCCAGTCTGAAGGTATTACTTCTGGACAGAAACAGATGCGGACAATGGCATTGTCTCACAGTTGTTCAATTCATGATCAGTTATCTATACCCAGACTGTGCTGATCTGGACAAAAAGAAGCAGCCATTCCTCTCAATGGGGCTCCCGATTATACAGGGAGGGTATATACCACAAGCACCATGTCAGCAGCGGCAGCACTGAAGCCAGGATCAGCATACCTTTGCATGAGCAGATACAATCACAAGCGTGGATTAAGCTGAGAAAACCTGAACTGTAATCACCAGATGCAGAGTTGCATCGGAAAGATTTTTCATCACGGTCATATCTGCCGCCTGTAACTGTATGCCAACTGTAATGAAAGCTGGGATAGGTACGTACACTGAGAGAGCTGCATAAACAATATACATCATATTTAAAACATGGTAATAAACAAAGCTCCAATTACATGTTGTAGGCGTGAAGGAACTGGTTCTTGGAGCTCCTTGGGTAGTTGGAGGAGGTGGCATTGTTGGAGGTGTCAACCTGGATTGTGTCTTCACATCCGCAGGTGAGTCGGGCATTGTGGAGCGCTTCTCAGTGCGATCTGCAAGACACCAGCAAAAAACAAAAAAAGTCCCTTTTATACCCATCATTTTGCAGAGTTCATTACTGAGAGGGAAACATTAGGTATAAATGGTACATTCAGCATCAGTGGAAGCTAAAAGATCCATCCCTACTTCGGTTTGCCTTTTAAACCAGCAGCGGACTGAGTGTTTTAAAATCGTCTGTTGCACACACCAGTAAGGTCTCCCCTTTTACTCTTTATCTGTGTGGTGCCATGCTTTCACATTACCTTTCAGTTTGTACTGTATTTGCTCATTAGGTCCACAATGCGATTTCTAAAGAGAAGAACTGGCCATCAAAAACAGTCACAGCTAGTTTCACCGGAACTCAATAATGACACACAACAACCCAAGAATATTTATTTAAAATGTTTTATCAGGAAGGCATACTGAGCTACGAAACAGCTCGTTTCGGTTACAAGGGTGCAAAGAAAAGTCTCTGGATGCTCTCCTATTTACCTCTTTTACTTACCTCTATGGGCGCGTCAACAGCATAAGCAGCCATTCTTACTTCCTGCAATTGACTGCACAAGTACTTGCTTCCAGGTCTAGGCTTACAGTACCCCATTTCATAGACCATAACCATATTGTTAGGAATACTTTGCTGCTGCAGCTGCCCCCCGATCCTCTTGAAACCTAAGTGATACGCCTAAATGTGAATTTTTTGGTATGCAAAATTCCAAATAAATATACAAAAGCAGATTACAAACGTTCACACATCATGACTTATATAAATTATACTACATGTGGACCCACTCCTCCATCAGAAGCCAGAGTTACACACATTTTATTCTTTAGCAAACTCACACCAGTCATTTTACTCACAACGAGACGACTGCTCAGTGCTCAGAACAGTCATTTTATTGTCAATAAAATGACAGCAGTGAATTTCATCCTCTTTCTTGCATTCTGATTAGTCTATACGCACAGCAATTACATGAAGCATATAGAATGTGCTAGTTGGGTCTCTGCCCTCAACCTCCTACAGTGACCCAACTAGCACATTATTACTTAGAGATACTGCCAGTACCTTAATGCTTCAAAGTGTCTCTAGTTAAAAAAAAATAAAATATTATGACTGATCACATTCTGTAGACACTGCTAATACAGCCAATTGTTTGATTCCTTTTTTTCCCTTTATAGCCAAAAGGTTAGAGTAACGAGCTGTAGATGAGCTTGGTACACCCAGCAGACCCAGGTTTTATTCCCAGTCTCCACTAGCATACTGTGCAACTCTGAGCAAGTCACTTAATCATCCCGGTGCTCCCAGGTCGCTCCCAAAATAAGGCACTTGTGCCTGGTGAGCCTTGCCTGGTTATCAATAAATGATTAAACATTTTTGAAAGTGAAAAACAGACTGCACACGATACTGGTGTTACCATACAAAATGTGTTCATTTATAGTTTCTGATCAACTCCCACTGCATTTTTCCTAGATTGGGAATACCACCAACACAGTTTAGACACTCAAGATGCAGTGGGAGGAGAGGTGGCTATTGCATCATGAGTGGCCGCACTGTGTGGGATGTTCCTAATGTTCAGGAAGTGTGGAGTAAGAGCAGAGCAAGGATTTGAAACAAAATAAGGTTGGGTATAATTACACCATTAGCATGCATTCAGTTGTACTTCAAAAGGACGCAAATGAAACAACCAGCAACTTCACTTGAATTTTGGAGACTGTAAGCAAGCATAAAATGTGGGGTTTCAACTAGAAATATGATGCAACAAGCATTTGTCAATGCCAAGTGTTGGCTTGCTGGCGTTGGCAGTGGTAGTGCAGAAGTTAGAGAGATGCATAATAGGTTGGCAGTGAAGTATTGCACAGACGCCAACCCCACCCCCACCCTGCAGAGACTGACAGGCGTTGGGAGTGTGCCTTTGGGTCATTGGCCATAACACTCATGCCATTTCATCTCACCCTACCCTGCAGACACTGACAGGTGTTGCGGTGTACCTTGGTGTCTTTGGGCCTTATACTCACCCCATTCCATAAGAAAATACGCTGAGATGGGTGTGGTATAGGAGAATGGGGTAAACGTTGGGGCCAGAGACCCCAAGGCACACCTCAATGCCTGTCACTGGCTGCAGTGAAGGGGTGGAATGGTGTGAGCATTATGGGAGACAATCCCAAGTCACACCTACGATGCCTGTCAGTCTCTACAGAATAGGGCATTATGGTTGGAAAACCTAATGCCCCGGCTGTTTGTTGGTACTGTTGCTCTAAATTTTCAAAATAGGATTTTTGTGACCCCAGCTCATTAACAGTGGCACTATCATTTTGTTACTCAATCCCGAAAGTTTGTTTTGCACAGTGACTGTGCCATTTGGCACTACAGGTGTGAAAACACATTTCTGGCAAGATGTGAAAAATGACAGCTGTACTGTTCATGAGGTGGTGTGAAAAAATGGCAATGCTGAAAATCTGGAGTGAAAATATGAAAAATTGACGGTTACAAACATGCGTAGAAACTGCACAATGCACGCATGTAATGCAATCATATTTTGGAATTTTCACCAAATTTTTAACATGGGCATTTTTGAACCTCTCCGCATAAACAGTGGCACTGTGAGTTTGTTAATCTGTCCTGAAAGTTGATTTCCCACGGTGACTGTGCCATTCTGTGCCACAGGTGTGAAAACATGTTTCAGGAAGGATGTGAAAAATGACAGCTACACTGTTCATAAGGAGGTGTGAAAAAATGGCAATGTTGAAAATCTGGAGTGAAAATATGAAAAATTGACGGTTACAAACATGCGTAGAAACTGCACAACGCACGCATGTAATGCAATCATTTTTTGGAATTGTTTTCACCAAATTTTTAACATGGGCATTTTTGAACCTCTCCTCAAACAGTGGCACTGTGAATTTGTTAATCTGTCTTGAAAGTTGACTTCCCACGGTGACTGTGGCATTCTGTGCCACAGGTGTGAAAACATGTTTCAGGAAGGATGTGAAAAATGACAGCTACACTGTTCATAAGGAGATGTGAAAAAATGGCAATGTTGAAAATCTGGAGAGAAAATATAAAAAATTGGTGAAGTTACGAGCCTGCGTAGAAAGAAACAATTAGCGCACGCTAAGTAACAGTCATTCTTTGAATTTTCACCAATTTGCAACATGGGCTTTTGGGACCTCACCTCATGAACAGTAGCACTGTTGTTTCGTTAATTGGTCTCGAAAGGTGATTCTGCGCCGCAACCATGAAATCACCTTTCAAGACAGAGAAACTAAATGACAGTGACATGTTCACGAGGTGGGGTCCCAAGAACCCCATGCTGAAAATCTGGGGCCGAAATTCCAAAAAATGGCTGAGATATCAACCTAAGTGGAAACCCCCTATTGCCTCCCATTATAAAGCTTACCGTCATTTCTTCAGTTCGCAGTTCAGCTTTGAAGAGTGTAGACATGTTCCTTCCAGTTCAGAAGATCATGGCTCCTTACCTCTGGAGGGTAAGTACAGGTGAGGAGGTGCAGGGAGGTGGAGTGCGCAAAGGGAGGGTGGGGATGGGAGAGGGATGAGGAGACAACAGTGGACCGTTTTCTTGTTTACAGGGAAGAAAGAAAAAAAAAAAAAGACCACAAGGGAAGGTTTTCTTTGTTACTGGCCACACACACTAAAAAAAAAAAAAAAAAAATGTCCACACCGAGTCGGAGCTCCCAGTGTGCCACAATTCCTTTAGGGGCGGAGGGGGAGATGCCGACACGGGATTAGCACTTGATGTCGGCAAGAACACATTGTGACGTGGGTGGTGAGGTGCATCCCACACCAGGAGTGGGCATCGTGGTGTCGGAAGGAAAGGGAAACTGTTTAACTAGGAAAGACACACTAAGGTGGGGGTGCCGACATGTTGGCTTTTTGGGACTGTGTGTGGTGGGCTGCAGAAGCTGCCATGTTACGGTGTGCCACATAATGGGGGGGGGAGAACATGATAACATGGGGATTGGGCACCCCAATATCGGCTTTCTGGGGACTGTGTGGCAGACAGCAGGAGCTGCCACATTTATTAAAATGTTTCACCAGGAAAGGCACGTAATGGAGGTGTGTCATCTGCTGCTGCAATGACGAGCCTGTCTGATTGCAGCAGCACATTCGTTTCAACTCCGTTGCGCTATCTGAAACTGCTGTCACTGGCAGCATGCCCACTGGTTGGCGGCTGAGGGACATAGATACATAGATACATAGACAGTGTCGGCAGATAAGGGCCTATTGCCCATCCAGTCTGCCCATTTGAGCTTGTAAGTTCAGTTTATGTTTTCCTAGAAGTCTGTTGCCCTTACCCTGACCTCCAGAATTCCTTTATGTTTATCCCATGCATTCTTAAATCCTGTGATTGTTTCAGCCCCCACCACTTCCTCTGGCAGGGTGTTCCACTTGTCCACCACCCGTTCTGTGAAGAAATTCTTCCTCACGTTTCCTCTGAATCGTCCTCCCTCCAACTTCATCCCATGCCCTCTAGTCCTGGAATATCTTTTTCGCTTAAAAATAGTGTATTCCTGCACCCTGTTCCTCCTGTAAGATACTTGTATGTCTCTATCATATCCCCTCTCTCCTTCTCTCCTCCAGGGAGTACATGTTCAGTTCCTTCAACCTGTCCTCATAGGACTTGTGATGCAATCCATGCACCATCTTTGTTGCCCTCCTCTGAACCTTCTCTACCCTGTCTATGTCCTTACGTAGGTAAGGTCTCCAGAACTGTACACTGTACTCCAGGTGGGGCCTCACTAGTGTCTTGTATAGTGGAATTATGACCTCCCTTTTCCTGCTGGTGATGCCCCTGCCTATGCATCCCAGCATCCTATTTGCTTTACCTGTTGCCTTGTCACACTGTTTCCCTACCTTGAGGTCATCAGAGATGATAACCCCAAGATCCCTTTCCTGCTTAGTGCATGCTATATCCTCACCCCACAACTGATATATTGTGCCAGGGTTTTTGTGCCCCATATGCATTATCTTGCACTTCTTTGCACTGAATTTCAACTGCCAAACCTCTGACCATTCTTCAAGTTTCTGCAGGTCCCTTCTCATTCTGTCTACACCCTCTGGTGTGTCTACTCTGTTACAGAGCTTTATGTCATCAGCGAACAGTGAAATTCTGCCTTCTAGGTCCTGTGCAATGTCACTGATGAAGATGTTGAATAAGACCAGTCCCAGCACTGATCCCTGTGGTACCCCACTGGTCACTCTTCCCTCTGTGGAGTGACAGCCATTTACCACCACCCTCTGAGTCCTGCCACCCAGCCAGTTACCTACCCACTACACTACTATCCTGCCCACACCCATATTCCCCAGTTTGTGTAATAGTCTTTTGTGTGGCACAGTGTCAAAGGCCTTGCTGAATTCCAGATAGGCCATGTCCACTGCCCTCCCCTGATCCACCTCCCTAGTCACCCAGTCAAAAAATTCAACGAGGTTGGTCTGACATGACCTCCCCCTGGTGAAACCATGCTGCTTTGGGTCCTGTAGTCCATTGACAACCAGATGTTCCACCAATCTCCTTCAGTAGTGCTTCCATGATCTTCCCACTACCGAGGTGGGGCTGACTGGTCTGTAGTTCCCCACTTCCTCTTTGTTCCCACTTTTGTATAAGGGACTACATCTGCTGTCCTCCAGTCTTTGGGTACCTCCTGTTTCCAGTGATCGGCTAAACAGGATAGCCAGAGGTTCAGCCACCACCTTCTTAGTTCTTTAAGGACCCTGGGTGCACCCCATCTGGCCCATTGCTTTATCAACTCTTATTACTTCCAGTTCCTTCAGGACCCTTTCTCGTGTAAAGGGACTTGTGTCCATTTCTGCACCATTCTCACCCCTTGTACCCTTCAGACCCATTACCCTCCTCTTCCTCAGTAAAGACTGAGCAGAAAACCTGTTCAATATGTCAGCTTTACTGTTGTCATCCTCCAGGCCCCATCCTCCCCTTCAGTCCCACTATCCTCCTTTGTCTTTCTTTTTCACTTATGTACCTGTAAAGGTTTTGTCCCTCTATCCACTGATTTTGCAATGTGTTCTTCTGTCTGAGCTTTGGCTTCCCTTACTGACCTCCCTGCCTCCCTTGCTTCTCCTGGTACTTCTCCCTATCCCCTTCTGCCTGTGACTTTTGTATTGCCTGAATGCAATATTTTGGCTTTCACTTTTTTGCTACCTCTTTGGAAAACCATAATGGTCTCCTCTTCCTTTTCCTCTTGCTAACCTGCTTAATGCATAATTCTGTTGCTCTTGTAATCCCCATTTTAAATACTGCCCACTGTTCCTTAACCCCTGATTCCTGCCCCATTCCCCTTAATGCCTCTTTCAAGTATCTCCCCATTTTCCCCAAAGTCTGCCCCCCTAAAATCCAGGATACGTGTTTTTGTGTGGTTTGGTTCTGCTGTTTCTGTGATTTCAAACCACAATGACTGGTGGTCATTGTTCCCCAGGTGCTTTCCCACTGTTACCCCCATCACACTGTCCCTGTTTGTGAGCACAAGGTCCAGTATTGCCTTCTGTCGAGTTGGTTCCATGACCAGTTGCTTGAGGAAAGCACCCTGAAGGGAGTCCAGGATAAATCTGCTCTAGTTGATGCTGCTGCTGGGATGCTCCAGTCCACGTGCCCTGCATTCGCCACAACACTGACACACCTCTAAAATGTGCTACTGCCACAAGATGTTGCTTATGCATGTGCGTAAGCCAACATAAAAAGAGTTGAAAGTGTCCCTTTACATTAAAAATAATGTATATAGAATGAAGCTCAATAATAAAACATGAGACAAGAAGAGCCCCAAATATCAGTTTCCTTATAATAAAATTAAGCCATGGATTTGCATAGCAAAACTGGTGTCCAAGCAAGTGAGGAAGGGTACTGGGAAGTTACTGAAGAAAGAAAACAGCATTTGGAAGTTTGAGGCACGTGAAAAACTAGTTACTACTGGTCTGAAAATGCCTCTGGGTGAAACGTCAGTAGTGACGTAATTTTCACACTTCAGAGAGCGAAACTAACAAGACTATCACTATTTATTAATTCATAAATTGACTAAACTTGGACTCAATCAGTATATTGTAAAATGGATTGCGTCATGGTTATATGATCACTCTCAAGACTGTTAAAATAACAGACATAACATTGAGTGAGGTGGGAGTGAGTAGTGGGGGTCCCCCAGTGGTCAGTCTTGAACCAGTTCTATTTGGTATTTATATAAAAAAGTGACTTACAACAGGGTGTATACAACAGAGTCAGTAAATTTGCAGACAATACAAAAGTCTATTCAGAGGTGGACACAGTTATAAAAGCTAACTCACTACAACAAGATCTCTCATGCATTGAAGCATGGGCAATTGATAATAAAATGACTTTTAACACTGAGAAACATACAGTGATCCATCTTGGAGTAAGAAATACTTTAACAAATTATACTCTAAATGGGAATATTATAAAATCAGCTAAAACAGAGAGGGATTTGGGAATTATAGTAACAAATCAGTTAACAAATGGAGACCAGTGTAGAAAGGTGGGCCAAATGGGTAATTATATACGGACATCAATAAAAAGGTCCTTTATTACAAGGAATGAAAATTGTATCATCCCTCTGTATAATACATATATTCGATCATATACTGATTATGCCATATCATTCTGAGCTCCATATCTATGTCAGGATAGAAAGATTATTGTGAGTATGCAGAGGAAAGCTACTAAACTAGTCTCCAGGGTCACAAATTTGCCATACGAAGAAAGGCTACAACATTTGGGACTATATGACTTACAGACCAGAAGAGATAGAGAGGATTTGTTTATGTTATTTAATATACTAAGTGATCCAAATCTAATGAAAGAGTGTAATATGGTTATGGTTATAAGCCAATAAACTTAAGGTGCCACAATAAACAAATATGGATACCCAGAGTGGTCAGTAATAAATGCAAATTTTACTTTACAGTAAGGGCCCCATGACTTTGGAATTCACTTCCACAATATATGATTGACATAAAAAGCTTTAATGAATTCAAAAATAACCTGGATAATCTATTATTCAGGGTAGAATAATATATGCCCCACCAGTGTAGGGAAGATGGTCAGGATGGGCTTCATAACTTCTTCCATCTTTAAATCACCAAGTAATACCGAGTAGGACACCCATGGATCTGGGGTACAGACAAACATTTTCAGTGCTGGCTACACAGTTTTTTGGAATAGCACATGAAAGCGCAATCACAGCATGTCCATCCATTTCCCTCCGCTGGACTGGTAACTTTGTGTCTGGGGTATGGTATGGGGACCAATGTGTGTAATTTACTAAATAAAGTTATCTGTACCCAGCTGGACAGTGACACCATTTAAAGGTTTTTAGTAATTATAAGTATCAGGTAAGTGCTGGCCTTTTGGACTACTTCTGTGGACCTGTGCATCTAGGGCCAGATTTTCAGAGTCCTCATAACTCCCGCAGTTGCGGGGAAAACCAAGTGCAAGTGGGTCTCCACTTGAAGAGCCGCAGTTTCACCCGCAGCTATGGTACTTTCAAAAGTGGAGCTGGTTTGTGACTGCTACACGATTTACAGTAACTTGCAGATGTTTTTTTTCGGCACAGCTGCGGGAAAATGATACGCCCAGTGAGACCAGGCGTAACATCCCAAGCAGCTGCACTGATTGAAAATACGAATCTCGGAGAGTTCGTCCCGCAGTGGTGGCTGCAGGTTGGGACTTAGTCCCTGACAGACTGAGAATCCAGTCCCTGGTGTTTTACTTTCAAGTCTGATCACCCCAAAGGTTTTGCTTGTGAGCAAAAGCACTCCATGCTTTCTGACTCAATTACTGCTGGGTGTGGTACTGTATGATCCAAGTACTGTCTGGCAACTAAAGCAAGAGGGGGGCATTTTGCACAGTGTCAGGGAAGCTGTTCCACAGACTGGGAAAGGAAATGTCAAGCCATTCCATTCCATTCTTTATTTCTAGGGACATTTGAACGAAACAGGACCCCTGTCTCTCAGAGTTCATCTGTTCCCATTGCCTTTTCCCTAGCTGAGGTCATAGTCCTCAGTCTGTGACAACACAGCCTGTTGTTGCAGAAATAATTCTGATGTCGCAAACTGAGGATTACGACCTCAGCTGAGGGATATGTCTCAGGAGCAGATCACTGCAGCTGCCTGGATGCCAGAAAAGATGAAAACAAAAACTCGGTTTTCTTTCAACTAGCATTCCAAGAAACTGTATGGGGATAAAAGACATTTTCCATGCAAACAGACTTTGTAAAAATGACGACTCGATGAAATTCAAACATTTGTTTAGTATGCTCTGTGACTGGGTTTTTCTGATCCCAGCTGTTTCTCATTTCGCTGGTAACTAGACAAACATCTAAAGGTTGGTTTGCCAGACATCTGTAAAATACAACATCTACCTCACCCCGATATGGAGCAAGTGGGTGGAGCAACTGCATCATTAGTGATGCTAGGCATACTGATTGAGTCAATCTGCTTACGGTCACTAATAAGGCAATGGCTCCACCCCTTCCAGCTCCTTATTCCATTCAGAGAGTACAGACATACAGAGTGGGTGAGCTGTGTGTGACAAAAGGCCCACTGAACTATCCGGAGCTCTGTACCATAGAGATCATATATGTAAAAATGAGAGGGGTCGTCATGTGACCCCTCCATTTGCACAACAGCCCCACAGACATAGTATAGGCTACCTGCATATTGTGGCATGAAAGCCCCCTGCTTTTCCATGTCAATCAATCAATCATCTTTATTTTACCAGGTGAGACACTGTTGAAGCAAGCTCATTTACAAGGTGGACCTGGGAAGGTCAATAGTATAAAAGTATACAATTATACCATAAAAAAAGTACAAACACAAGTGATTCACAAAGAAACAGGTAATATACATAGCAACATGCAGTCAATACATAAAAAATGTACAAGACAATATATGCAGGGGCAGGAAACCGGACAAGAGTAAATAAGAAAAAGAAAATAAATGTAATAACTTATAGTGACAGTGCACATAAAGAAGGGTAGGGAGCCAATTCTAGGCAGGGGTAGATGTAATCGCCATGAAACACACTGGAGCCTGTGTGCAGGTGGAGGTAAGAAGTGCAGGGAATATGGTATTTGGAATGCTGGGAAATAGGCCTGAAGTGCCATTTCAAGGGGTAGGGGTAGATGGTATCATGGCCAAGGGGTACAATAGGCCAAGGAGAAGAGTAATAGGGGGAGCTTAGAGGACTGAGGGAAATGCAGGGGGGAGAGGTGGAGGCACTGAGGTGCGATATCCCCTCTAGTAGTTTTGGGGGGGCAATAAAACATACTGGCTTGGGGGTCTGTAGGGGAGTCCAGTTAGACAGGGATATGTGTCTTCATATAGGCACAATCTGCTCCTGCCACAGTGCTACAAGCCAGCATTTCTCCTTTTAGTGAAAAACAATGTCTGGGGAGAATGGGGAAATGGAAAGAGGGCAGGAAGTGAATGGGGGTGAGGGATGGGTGGTAAAGTAGCTTTAGATAGCCCTGTTTCAGATTATCAGCAACCCCCCCATACAGTGGGCTGAAGTGCATTTGGATGAAAGTTTTAAGCTGAACCAAATTCATGTAGCCCGACTCTAAGCCAAACTGAATTTGCAACTGGCCCACTTCTCTCACCTTTACCCCCAATTTCCATCTGCGTCAGTGCCCGTGATTCCATAGGGCAGCACAAGCAGGACACAGCTGTCAGGGACTAGTGTGCACTGTTGTTTTAGTAGGCTCATGATTAGTGCCTCCACTTAACAATGTGTGCCCCATATGGCAGGGCTGCAGTTGTAACCTGGCAGCATTATCAGTCTGTTTTGGTACCCATGTGTGCAGATGCTACCTAGGTATATCAGCACAGGCCCCCAATTATAGCACCCTACTTCAAGCGCTCAACAGTAGATAGAGAAAAAAAAAAGATGAAGAGACAGGATGGTAATGAATCCCCTTATGACAATACGAGCAGAAAGAAAACCTGATGCTCTGCTGTACAGGTGAGATATTGGTAGAACTGGATCCCTTCCTGACTCGCCTGCTCCGCAACAGCTGCTGCCACCCCTCTGCTCACTCGCTTTCTTTGTTTTATCAACTAATTGATGCAGTGGCTTAAACGCATCTCCTGGTCATTTTTTTCCACTTCACTTTGCCTCCCTGTCTCTCTCTCCCTCTATACTAAGTCAACAAATCGACAAACACCAGATGCTACATGATCAAGTTGACTTTTGTGTACACAGTCACATAATGTCTTTTCATAATGTGCTTTATATGAGCTGCGTTTCCTCCAGTTTACAAAGCACTGCATAAGGGGCAAGTTACAGGTGTTACCACATTCAGTGCACTGACTGGTACTGCAGGGCTTCCATTAACCTCTTACCAAGGGTCCCCAGCCACCTGTGTTCTGCTTGAAACTCCTGATTACAACAGCAGGTTTTTTTCTTTCCAACCCTACTTTCTATACGTACCTTCCTATTAAATAGGGTGCTTAGAACATTATCTTAGCCATTCAGGCTTGCTCAGTTGTAAACACTCCAGGTACACTTACAGCCATAAGAGGGTGTCTCCATCATACAGCTGGTTCTAAAATTCTGACATGCGAAGTTCAGATGGCATAGTCCATCTTACAGAGGATATTCTCTAACGTGATGCAAAGTAAAACAGTTTGATTTGAAATTGAAGTTCCTTTTTTTTTTTAAAGTGAAGCCTTTACACTGCTGTATAATATAATATGTTTTTATGTACAGTTATGTTTTTGTGGTTCTAGGCATGTCTGTTCAAGCCTGTTGTGTGTCAGAACTGCTCTGCTGTGCTTCACAGTTCTCTCACCTTCAGAATTCAAGAATCTGCTCGTCTAATTACATGTGCGACAGTAACTACACATACAAATGGAGTGGGACTAGCCGGACCCTTGTAAGTCTGAAGGGGGAGGATCCTAGACTTGCAAAAAA
This sequence comes from Neoceratodus forsteri, assembly GCA_016271365.2. NCBI lineage: Eukaryota > Metazoa > Chordata > Ceratodontiformes > Ceratodontidae > Neoceratodus > Neoceratodus forsteri. Next base: position 1,488,698,938 of record CM057455.1, on the reverse strand, counting down.
AAAAAAAAAAGTCTACTAGAAGCCGTAGGATTCTGTCCAGCCAGAGAGGAATGCCAAAATGTTATACAATTCTAGAAATTGAGTGATGAAGTATTCCAGAGTGTGGTATTATCTCACAATTTACTAGTTACAATTTTTTTTCTATTGCAGGTTTTTATTTTGCCTCTTCAAATAAAATGATGCCCGGCTCTGTGGCACTGAGTGATGGGGCATTCATGCAGCACGCTAGAGACCTGGTTTCACACCCGAGCGTCGGATATCAAGAGTGGAGGCTGGCAGGGAGTACAAAAGAGCATCTGTGAGGATGATCACCTCCAAAGGCAGGGTGTTGCATGTTTCTCCTCAGAAAGTGGCTCCTGGGTGACCGCGTGCCATCTAGAACCCCTCAGGATGCTGACATGGGCATGCCTATCCAGGAGGGAGAAAAGGGAAAACAGGCTGCTGGGCATGCTGCATGATGATCCCCTGCTTGTACCCCGCACCACCAGACCCTTCTGCGGGCCCTGGCGCCCTCCTCTGCCGACATCCTCCAAGTACGTCCATGCTTTCCTCCCCGGCCCCTCCATAGAGGGTGAACCTACAGTTCAATAAAAACTCTGAAACTCAGGACTACATCAGGGGAGGCTGGAGGCACTGGTGGAAGGCTGGTGGTTAGTCCAGTAGGCAAGACTGAGGTGCAGAAAGAGAGGGGATCCAAGAGCTTAAGTGCAGTGGCAGCAACCTGATCAGAACACTGGTGACCAGGTTTCAGGAACAAGCCTGGATTGATTGACAGCTGGCTGGAGGGAGGAGGCTTGTGCTTCCCAAGGGTTGCTCCCCTTCTCCAGGGAGGGAGGCTGCTCGACTCTGTCCTGAGAACAAACCTGGGTGACCACAGGTGGTTCTACAGGAGAAGCACCTGCGAGGGGGGACACTGGATGGTTCCACATGTTAGCACGCTTCTGTGCATGTGAACACTGATCGTCAGTGTCCCAGGGAACAGAGAAAAATGAGATAGGCCTGGGCTCAGAAAGTAATGCCTGTGGTACTCCCAGGCCCTGTGTTAACCACCCCTTGGTCTGTGCACTGGACTTGGTCACTGGAGGCGTTTAGGGAGCTACAATAACCCTAGTGGGGGGGAGGGATGGTAAGCAGCAAGACAGGCTGAAACAGTTACAGGGCAGGGAGACAGGGCTGATAGGATGGGTCCGGATACATGAGTATAGAGAGAGTAAATTAAATAATAAAAAAAAAAAAAAAAAAGAGAGTAAATATTATGATACCGTTTTAAAAACAAACAGTCCATTTTATAATAGCAGTCAGATGCTCCAGGATGTGGCGTTATCTCATGGTACAGTAACAGTCTGTCATGCCTAATTGCTTAGAAAAATAAATCCCCAACCAGGTGGATAATGGATAACTGGAAATTACTACTGGCAACCAAGGAAAATGAACAACTAATTTTCTATGAGCAACTGGATCTGAATATCTCAAGATAGCTACGCTGTCAATTATAAGTGGGCAATGCAAGATATTAAACATAGTGTTTTACCTTCATGGATTTTTGGCTAGCAGTGCAAGAGGGGGGCCCGGGTCTCATTTGGATGCCATTATGTTTGTCTGGCAGTACATACAGTAGATATGACAAAGGTATAAAAGGTTATTACCGTAGTCTGAAAAACTTCACCAGAGACTACTAAGACCACACACACACACACACTTCTACCACAGGCTAGAAGAATCTGAATGTACCATAGCAACAGAAATATTCCAACTGTTGCAGCTGTTTCAGAAGTGGTGCTGCCATTGCCGGGGCGCCAGGAGCTAATAGGATTCCTGTATTTATTTTTTAACTTTTTTTTTCATCCCAGCACTCCTTGTACGGTGACTTGGGGAGATGACCATTACTTCTCCTCCTCGTCCCCTGGTATTCGGCTGGGTCCCAGCACACCAAATTCACTAGTCCTGCGCAGTTGGGTCCCAGCGTACCGGTATCTCGGTGTCACACTGCTCTATAGGAAAACAGGTTAATTGTCACCATGGACTTATATGATTTACAGAGGGAAAAACACAGCAATTCAGGTTCCATACGAAGTTATGAAGTTTATAGAACAATGCCGAAAATATCCTGAGGTACAAGGAAAACATCTTATAGATGTGGAAGCCTCGCACTGAAGAGGTGACTTGTCAGCTGACCTGGCTATAGGACTGCAGCTTAGTGGTTTGCACAAATGCAGAGTGCGGGTAAGGATTACATGGTGCAGGGAAGAGAGATGACCCATCCCCTCCATTCTGAAGGACCCCAGTCTGAAGCACTGCCCCAGGAACAATCTGCCTGTTGTACATGCCAGTTAAAGGGGGACCAAGCTGTCAGGCGCAACCCAGGACTCAGTGGAGACTTACAGCTACTGAAAACATAGCCACATTTTAAAAGTCACCAGCAGTGAACATTTTATAATCCTGCTGGGCAGCACCTGCTGTAAGATTCCATCTTGTTATTTTTTTTTTTTTTCTTATGAACATTAAGCTGTCAGTGTGGCTCAGTTGGTAGCACATCTGCCTCTGCACCAGAAGGCCATGGATTCTAGTCCCACACTGGGATTAAGCTCATACCACACACACTAGCGCCTGAGTGCAGAACCAAAGGGATGCTATACTGTCTAGGTGTGGCATCCTTGGGATGAGATGTTAAACCGAGGTTCTGTCTGCCTTTTCTGGCGGCTGTTCAGGTAAAACCTAAAGATTCCATGGCACTTCTCAGAAAGAGAAAGAAATTTCCCATGTGTCCTGAGCAGTTCTTTTCCAGATCACTAAAATACCACCAACAGCTTAATCTGGTTCACTTTCAGTTACCTTGCACCTGTAGCCTCGGGACGGGGCTGAAAATAGGCACTACTGTCTAGCCATCCTTTCCCGGTTAACACAAAACGAATACATTCCTAAAAAGAGAAAATAGGTAGAAAATGTCTAGCACTTCATCTGCTCATGTGGGTTTTGTTGGCAGAGGGAATGCTGGTCAAGATACTGGAGAAAATCCATTCTTACAATAAATAAGGACCATGGGATCTTTAACTTTCACCTGGAGTGACCAGTGAGAGGTAGAATGGACCATGTTTAACATCTCATCTGAGGGACAGCACCTGAACAGAGCAGCATCCCCCTAGTACTGTACAACAATGTCAGTACTGCGTATAAGCCTAAGTTCTAGTGTGGGACAGGAATCCATGACCTTCTGATCTTCCAGCTCCAGAGTTGAGCATACAGTCTACTCAGCCACTGACACTACTTACTATTGTTTAATTATTACAAAAAATACTATTATTCAGATATACAAATGTTTTAGCGTACCCATTACATAAGGCAAGCAAGGAGTGTAACAGCTACAAAATGGGGAAGACGACCGAGACGTGACTGAATGCGATAACTTAACTGAATTATTCCAACACAACAGCACAAGTCAGAAATACTGAACTGCAGTACACCATTAAAAACTCAGGAGGGCAGTCATTTTATACTCACAACAAGGAGCTCCCGAGTGTGCATAACTGTGGAGTGGTGGCACATCTCAGGTGTGCAGTGTACTCAAATCCTGCGTCACTTATCAAGACGTGTAATTATCACACACTAACGCACACCCATCATACTATACCTTACTGTTTAGCTGTGCTGCACAGTGGCACCACTTAAAACTGTCTGCTCCCTGTCCAAGTAAATACAGTGGGTGTTTAGCAAGGCTATCAGTTTGCAATGCAAACAAGTAGCTGAAACAGGTTACAAAGACGCACTGCATTTAAAATGCTTTGCCCTGCTGTTGTCTGAGTGATTGCAAAGTGATGTCTCACACGGGGGCAGTGTGTGTACATGAAAACGCCACCCCAGCCACAGTAGTCCCCTGTAATCTCTGTAATATGAACCACAGACTGAGAGACCATATACTGCCTTTTTTCAGCATTTCTCTTTTCTAAAATAAACATTCTTTTTTGAAGACGATTTGGCACAGTAGAAATTGCGTCAGGCGGCATCATTCAATATTGCTCAAACAGTCTTACAAAAGTGCCCCCATCATTCAGCGTAAGATACTATATACAATTTGGCCAATGCTCAGCTCATAATCAGGTCCAAGTAAAGCTGGTAATCTCATTTGAGTGGACACTTCCTCACTTCTAACAAGTAAGAAAGACACTTCAATGTAACCACCCAAAAAGGTAGGTAGGTAGAATGAGTCCACTTCTTTAACAGCCCTCAGCATCACGTTTCTTGGACACTTGTGATGAACCAATCAATAAGGGCGGAAGACAAGGCAGAGGGATGAGGTAGCGGAGGTGGAAATCACGGCAGAGAGAGTGAGGGAAGCCTTCAGGTCTCTTAAGATGGAGAAAGCACTGGGGCCAGATAAATTACATCCCAGAGTGCTAAAAGAACTGGCGGATGTCCCGGCGAAACCCCTGGTGGAGCTTTTCAGCATCTCTCTGAGGACAAAGTGGGTGCCCCAGGACTGGAAGGTGGCGCATATAGTGCCTATCCAGAAGGGGGGATCAAGGGAGGTGGCAGGGAACTACAGGCCCGTCAGCCTGACATCAGTGGTGGGCAAGGTGATGGAAGGCATTGTCAAGGAGAGGCTGGGGAGGGGACCTGGAAAAGTCGGGGTGCCTGGATGATAGACAGCATGGATTCATCCCAGGGAAATCATGTCAGACAAACCTTGTGGAGTTCTATGACTGGGTGACAAGAGCCTTAGACCAGAGTAGACCGGTGGACGTCCTCTATCTTGACTTCAGCAAGGCGTTTAGACTCTGTTCCTCACTGGGGCTTGTTGAATAAGCTTGGAGAAATGGGGGTGGGGAACCACATGATCAGATGGATAGGCAATTGGCTCCAGGACCGGACCCAGAGGGTCATGGTTGGCGGGATAGTCTTATCCCCAAGGAGGGTCATTAGTGGGGTCCCTCAGGGATAAGTCCTTGGGCCCCCTCCTGTTCAATGCCTATGTCTCTGACAATAAGGAAGGGTATCAGGAGTGAGATGAGTCTCTTTGTGGATGACTCAAAACTGGGGGCGGTAGTGGATGGGGAGGAGGGGAGGGTGGCCCTACAGGGGAACCTGGAGGCTCTGGAAAGGTGCTCTAGAAAGTGAAAGCTGAGGTTTAATGCAGGGAAATACAAGGTACTGCATCTGGGAGCCAGAAACCCAGGCCAAGAGTACACCCGGGGGATGCTACAAGTCTCAATGGCTGAGAGAGACCTGGGGGTGGTGGTGGATGTCAAGATGAACAGCTCTGAGACTTGTAGGAGGGCAGCAGCCAAGACCAACAGGATGCTGGGATGCATCGCTAGGGGGATCACCTCCAGAAGAAGGGACGCAATACTCCCCCTGTATAACTGCTTGGTGAGGCCGCACCTTGAGTACTGCGTGCAGTTTTGGAGGCCACACTTAAAGAGGGACATTTAACTCCTGGAGAGGGTCCAGAGGAGGGCAACCAAAATGATCTGGCGCTTGGGGGACAGGACCTATGGGGAGAGGCTCGAAGAGCTAAATATGTACACATTGGAAGAGAGAAGGGACCGGGGGGGACATGATAGAGGCCTTTAAGTACATGAAGGGGTTAAATAGGGGAGAAGCAGTCAAGGTGTTCCAAAGGAAGGAGGGGGCAACTAGAGGGCATAGGTGGAAGCTGGAGGGGGGGGGAAGATTCAGGAGAGAAAGGAGGAGGTGCTACTTCACTGAGAGGGTGGTGGAGCCATGGAATGCGCTGCCCAGGGGGCTGGTGGAGGCAGAGACGGTGGAGGGGTTCAAGAGGGGGTGGGACAGGTACAGGGGAAGGGTTCTGGATGTAAAGTCCTGTGCAGTAGGAATATCTGGGACTGGGAAGGGAGAAGCCAGAGAGGACGAGGGGGGCAGCAAGATCAGCTCCCAGGGTGGGGGCTGACCAAACAAGCAGACACGAAAGACCGTTAGGCCTATTCTGCTGGCATTTTAGTATGTTAGTATGTAAATCCACATAAAACCACTGACTAGCCTTAGCACTCATAGGAAGCATTGATTGCTTTAACAAAACAAAACAAAAAGTCCATAGCAAAATTAAGCCTCCCGACAGCTAATTGTTTTCTTAGTGCAATGCATGCCTGCTATGTGTCTGTGACAGCTCCGTATCTCCTGCACTACTCACCTTAACCAACCCAAATTCTTTACATGAATAAATAGCTCTCAGCTTAACCTTCTGCTTAGAGGAACATGTAGGGAAAAGACGTAATGCTGAAATCCTGGTCCTCCTAAATAAAGACAAATATTTTTTTTGCCATGCCAGGGAAGGCGGGAGAGAGGAAGCTTGCCAGAGCTGGTGGAGAGATAACAGTGGGAAAAGCTGGTCCATCTGGTTTACATTCTGCTAACACTCATACTGAACTGTTAGAGAAGGCAGTCCAGATACCCAGATCTGAAACACATGGGAGAGAGCGAGAGAGAGAGAGAGAAACAGAGAGAGAAAAAAGGAAAGACAACACAGGTAGAGGAAAGAGGGAGCCAAAGTCATGATAATAATGTGTTTCTTACACAAGAACAATCAGTATCCTTCAAATTAATGGTTCCCGACAAAAAAAAAAAAAAAAAAAAACACTATGGTGCAAGGATCATTCCTGATCCAAAGCCATTAAGTAATCACACTACCTGATAAAGCTAGGGTTTTAGTTGGCTTTGCCAGTGTTATGTAAGACAGTTAAAAACCTAAATTGGTCCAACCCCGCTCCCGGCAGGCCAGAGTGTTGTGGGCCAGAATGCAAGGGTATCAGCTGTGCAGTCAGCCATCGGTTGGCCACTGTGCGCCTGCTCCATTGGTACTGTGTCTGTGCTCTCCCTTGCTACTGTTGGTACCAGTTGCCTGCATTGCACAGCTGTATTTAAAATGCGTGTGTACGCCTGTTACACTGTGGCTGCTTAGCCTCCCTGTCTGGATTAGGCATACTCTTCCCCTTTGCATCCCTGTCTGGATCAGGCCCACTCTCTCCTTAGCTTTCCTATCTGGGGTAGACTTACATCCACCTTAACCTCCCTATCTGGGTCTGGGTACTCTCCCCATAGCCTCCCTATCTGGGTCAGGGTACTCTCCCCATAGCCTCCCTATCTGGGTCTAGCCTCCCTATCTGGGTCAGGGTACTCTCCCCATAGCCTCCCTATCTGGGTCAGACCTATGTCCCCTTTAGCCTCCCTATCAGGTCAGGTGTTTTCTCCCCACAGCCTCCCAATCCGAGTCAGACCTACTTTCCCCTTAGCTTACCTACCTGAGGCAAGCATTCTTTCCCTGCATCCTCCCCCATCTGGGAGAGGCCCTTATCACCAGTATCCCCCTAGCTGGGTAAGGCTTATATCTCCATAACTAATGTGCCCCCCCCCTCCAGTTACTGCCTGCTTATGGTGGTGTTATTTATCTGTAGTTTCACCCACTCTGCTGCTCCACACCCCAACTCTACTCCCTCTCTTCCCCCTTCCTATGCCCCTTCCCCTTTAATACAATCCACCCCCCTTTCTCCCTTACCCACCCCTCCCCTTCCCCATTGAGTCTTGGATGCTATCTCCTACCTGTTCTTTGCCTCCACTTTAAAGCTTTCCGGTTCCTTCCGCCCCCTCATTCTCCCTCCAAGCACATACAAAACAAACACTAGGCCACTGGTAGCCTGACCACAGCCCTTCACTCTACCAGAGCTGTTCTGCATGTGCCTATTCTTAGAGTAAAGGAAAATGTGATGCCATGTGTTAATATGAAGCCAAAAGTCATGACGCGGCTACTTCACTGCTTTAGAAATGCCGATTGTGGGTTGCACATCAGCACATACTGTATGGACTTTTTGAATAGAGAAAATAAACAGAGGAGACAGGATCCTATGAGTAGCATATTTCTTCATATTATTGCTGCTTGGTTGCTTCACAGCACTTGAGTGCATCTATCTTAGGGTCACACCTCCCTACCCTACCAATATATGCCAACCTCTCCCCCCAGACCAAGTACCCAAGCCCCTCGCCTTGTTTCTCACCCATCTTCCTCAGCTGCCTGCTCACCTCCCTGTGCCTGTAGTGCCTCCAAATGCCACTCAAGCCTGGCAACATACCACCAGAGTGTCACTGACCACCCTGCAGTGCCCAGAGTTATACCCCCCTCAACAGGATGGTGTAGAGCGCATAGCCCTGGCACCCCACTAGGTGGCTTCCCTCTGAATGTCCTGGATGCTAGCCTCCTCACCCATCACCTACTTACAATCCCTCTCAGCTAACATCCCATTTTTCTGTACCCCCATGACATAACCAGTGGTCATTCCAGAATGGCAACATGCTTCTCCAGAGAAATAACCAGTTCACAGCAACTGCAGGTGTTCCCCATCCCGCTCTCGTCACACAGCATGAGGTGCATCACGCAGCCCTGGCAGTGTGCGTTTCCTGCCTCCTGGTAGCTCACATCATTAGAAACAGTAGTTAGACCCCTGGCCTACTCAAACCCATGTAACTCTGTTAGCCTCCAGGCTACTCTGCCCCAGTAACCTACCCTAAACTCAGACCACTTAACTCCCTCGTCTATGGGCTGGGTGTGGGTGGCATACCAGGTCACCTTATCCTCCTGGTCTGTACACCTGCTATTCCGTGGTCTCCTTGCCCAGCTGCTTAGCTAACCTTGCTCCAGAGGCTAAATGGCCACTCCTGCCAATCTGCAACTTAAGTGAGCTGCTGCTCTTACAAACTGGTGCTTGCTGGCCAGACAGCGGCTTCACTCAGGGTCCTGATGTAACCCCTCCTCTTATTAAGAGCTGGCAACAGACCTCAGGGCAAGTCACAGCTCGTTAATATTTCTCCTTAAAGGAAAATTAAACCCAAATGGCAAGCCAGATGCTCCCTGATAATGTTTTAAAGAAATATAATTGTCTAACAACCTAGGAGGGCAACTACTGGCAAAAACATTTTTTCATCTTTTCCTGGAGTCCCTTTTGTGCATCCACGCCCGGCCCAGTACTGGGGAAAACCACCTTCAGCTACAATTTCTTCTTGTTTTATCTCACGAGACTGCTGCCAAGCAAGTACATGACACGTCCCCAACCCTCGGACTGGCTCCTATCCATTCTTATGTCTTTTCTGCTTGATTTCCATTTGTGTCCTTGGCAATGCCAGCGAGGTCTCCATGTCTGCTGTGGGTACTGTGTAGTGGCTGGCTGGTCTGGAAACAACTTCCCACTGACTTCTTATCAGGGTATCTGACGGGCTCATTGCAGACAGGGAGAGTGAATAGTAATAATTGGATAGGGCTGAACAGCATTCAGGGGGCTGGCTGAGTACTATGTATCGCAGGCTGAATCACGGCAAAATACAGTAAAGGCAGTGAAAGTGTGGGGCCAGTGGGCTTCAATGGGAACCACTAAGACTAGCAAAAATAAAAGGCAAAATAGCAGGGAAGCATGATCGGGTTCGGCTTCCGCTTGGCGAGATGGCATCCCAGTACATTCCATATAGGTAAGTCCGTTCACAAACTGCTGCCATTTTATAATTTCTAAGAGTATGGCACTTGAAGCTTAAAAGGCTCAAGAAAGGTAAAGAAAGGGGTGGTTGCTTGGATACTTTTTAAATGATTTTACCCGAGGTAGCTCGACTATAAAGACTGCTGGGCACACAGAGACAACACGCCACAAGCAGCAGTGCTCAGTGAACAGATGTGGCAATTTCAGTCAGAAACTCATGGGGCAGTGGGTGAGATTGATTTTGGGCAGACATCACTCTTTCATTATGAGAAAATGAAAGATTCATTTATTATAGCTTTGAAAAATGTTTTTCACTTACCAATAGAATAATACAAAATCACACCATGAATGGTTAGGGAGGGTGCTGTGGCCACAGCAGAACAAAGATCAAAGGATCTAAGCTGGTCGGGGACACATCACTCACAGAGGGATTCTAGGACAATCCTGGCAACCACCAGCCAATAAAAGAAGCCTGAATGGCATTCCTCAGGGACCATAAAAGACAGTGAGAAGTGAGGAAATAAAATACACAGATCGAAGGGGAAGAAAGTCTTTAATAATCAGAGGGAACAAATTACATGATACGAGTGGCAGCAGCTAAGGGGGTGGGGCAACTGATGGTTATCCTGAAAAACAAGTACATAACATACAAAAGCTACTAAAATGAAAGAAAAACATTGCGAAAACGATTACTGTAGCATAAACTGAATATGCCATGGCCCAGACTGCAGATATCAATGACATTTCCCCACGTGTATTTAATTAATACTGTTGTGAGACACTCGGAGTCCCAGGGAATGAGTGCTCGATAAATAAGGCCTACAACTACTATTACTACTAACACTGAAGGATGCCTGGCCCCTCAAAGTCAGCTGTCATGTCCCTGTCCGTGAGGTCACTCACAATACTAATGAAGTCATGAGGTCACTCCTGATGCTGATGAGGTATCGAGGGAGATGCCCAGCAGGAAATGTCGAACTTTCATTAAGAAAATGGATTTCCGTAATAACACTACTACAAGTGATACAGGCTGCTTTTAAAGAGTTAAAGATATTTTCAGTCTGCTACTTTGGGGTGTACTAGCCCTTTAACTGTATATTAGTCGGCTGGCAGACTTGAGATATAGCATCTCATTTGCAGCTGTGATCAGGAGTCATACAATGAGCACGTTATCTTATCAAAAGCAAAATACAATGACAAGGCTATTACACAAAAAAATGCATAAGCAATAAAACAAGTGTCAGTCGTAAATTGTGTACATAAGCAATTTGCATGACAGTACTCAAGAAGCATTCTTTTGAATGCTGTTTAATCTGTACTTCTTGGTAGTTTAACCACCTACTGAAAGCCTAGGAACTGAATCTCTACCCCACCCATTGTCTGATTTAGACTATAAAGAGCTCCTGACACCTTAAGGTAAACGTTATAATATCAGGCCACACCGCAGTTTACAGTTTTTATATTTCTGGTATTTAGGTTTCCCTTTTCATGTGGCTATATGCACGCAAAAAATAATTAATCTGATAACCAGACATCCTCTGTTCTGGCTGCTTGTCTACATCTGACATCATAGTCCTCAGCTTGTTACATCACAATCTGTTGCTGAGCAACTGATTATGATGTCACAAGCAGAGGATTACGATGCTTAGTGCAGACAAGCTGCCGGAGCCAAGTCTGTAGGACTGTGATCCTGTTAATGTGCAGAGATATAAAGAAAAAAAGAGAAGTTGCACACAGGAAAGGAATGAAACACTAATGAATACTAAATAAATGACATGGGAATTGACGTGGGTGGGCAGTATATTCAAGCGCTTGACCTGGTGAGTAAGCAGAACTAAAGGATAGGAAAGTCAAACTGAGGGAGGGGCAGAATAAAGGGAATATAAGAAAACATTACATTACAAAGAGGGCGGTTGACATGTGCAACAGCCACAACCGGTGAGGTTGTGGACACTAGCACTGTTCAGCCTTTCAAAGAAGGGCAGATTCCTGAGAGAGAATGACAATGGGGGCTACACAACATGAGCAGAGATAGCATACCATCTGTTAAGCTTAGATGTGTGCCCGTACTTAGTTTGGGAACAGTCACTCCTATGTGGCAGGAGATGTTGACAAGCTGGTCCCCAAGTCTCTTTCATCACCACAATACTATGTTACTACAACCCTAAATATCAGGGTCGCCATTCTTAGTCATAAATGTGAGTACAATATTGTTTGCACCAGTGCAACCATATTAAGCTATGCTTACCAGGGGCTGCAAACCCTTCCCTTGTGTCAGCAAAGGCGGTTGTGGGTGCATGGGAAATTACATGGGGGCTGATATCCAAGTGGACCACTAAAAGGAGGCTCTACAGGGTCACAACTGTGCATGTATCTGCAACTAGTGACTGGCTAGCCTCAGAGTCTGACAGTATTTTTGGGTGGGAACTATCAGAACACCAAGGAATACATGGTGCTGGAGTGAGGTGGGGGTAACTACAGAACCATCAGGGATTGTGACAATGCGGGTAGTGGGATGGTGACTCATTTTGCCACCAATGCAATGTCTGATGGGGTGAGGGAAGGGGAATCACTGGACCATCAAGGAACCCAAGAGGTGGGGCACAACTCAGCGGGACTGCCATGTGCCAGGCACTGCCAACCTGATAAACCACTGTGCACTGTGACATATGCTGGGCATATGTCCTAGTAACACCACAATATGTGGCACCTGCCGGGACTTCATCCTGTTAACATACAGAAGGTTAATTTGATTTACATCATTCTTGCATGGGGGTGGAGGACTCCTTTTTCCTGCTGACTGCACTGCGGATCATGTATGACAGTTGTGGTCGGCAGTACAATACTGCAAAACATAGGTACACATTTGTGTCACTCCTGATTGTGTGTAAGGATGGGGCCTCTGGGCCTCCCAAGATGTCTTTTGGATGTCAGGTACTCTTCCAAGCAGCAGACTGAATCACATCTCAGTCTGCAAAAGCAATCACCTAACAATCTGGACACACTTAATCAATGCACAGCATGCCCAGTTCATACTAATTTCCCCTTTCTTAAGGCAAGCATGCAGGGCAGAGACACAGACCCTACTGTGAAATCAGAGCCCCAATGTATTTCTCAACCCTATCCTTTCTACACCACTGATTGATTCCATGGACGCTTTTCAGTTTTAGTCCTTCTGAAGAACATCTACATATAAAGCTTGGAGGCTGATTAGATACCAGTACCCCCGCACCCTTCCCCCCAATCTGTAAGCACAGCTTTGCCACACAGTCAGAAGAAAAGAAAAAAACTCTCAATTTTGATCCACAGGAGGAGGCACATGCCGTCCACTCAACAGTCTGGTGTCAGCCATAAGGTTTCACAAACAGCCCGCCTGCCTGGCTGGGATCAGATGGGACCGGGAGCTAAGAGGTCCTCCAAATTGAAATGAAATGTGGCCATCTGCAACACATTCTGTGCTGCTCTCAATTCGTGATGGAGATGGGTGGTGGAATAATGGGCCAATCCCAACACAGTCACAGACACGCGGACAGACACACACACACAGCAAATTTAGACAATATGACTCAAGTATGCAGTGATCTGTGGTATTTGTTTTGGATTATACATTATTCAAACATTTTGAAAGAGATCTTTGAATCTTGTGTAATGGTAAAAAAAAAGTTGTGATTTAACCTCACAAAGATGTCAGAATAACCAGCTGCATCGCTGAATGTTCGAGTTCATGAAGGAAGCATTTTGTAGTGAAGGTTCTAATTTCCACTCCCTACATGGATGTTTCGGACCATGGTGGTGCATTTTATGGCTATGCTATTGACATTTGTTTTAAAAGGTCAAAGTGCACGTATAGAAAGGTAGAGCTCTGCATTCCCCCAAAACCTGCTGGAAGGCAAGCATGATTTGTTATTACTCAGAAGCCCCAAGTCCATTCAGATTTGGGAAATGTGTGCTGCTGTAGAGACAGTGCATTCCAGTGGCTACAGCATGGGCTTATGAAACAGGGGTCCCAGATTCACATCCCACCACAGCCACAGGCTCATTATGTGACCCTGAGTATGTCACTTTACCCCCCTTTATTTCAGTCCTCCCAGCTGTAAGACTGTGTAGAGGCAGGCAGTTCTGGTAGCGCAGCACAAGAGCTCCTGCTCACTACACTGGCAAGATGGGTTTGGGAACAGACTTGAGTTGCTCTGGGGCTGGCGAGGGGAGGAAGGATTGAGGGTGCCACAGACAGCTCTCCCTTGCAAAGGGAGGCACTGCATTCTGCACTTGCCAACCAACTGTCAGAAGCCAGGCAGCAGAGTGGGACTGCATGTGCAGGAAAGGCCCATCTTCAGATGCTGATATGTGACTGTGCCTCTCCAAGCTCGCATGGTGCAGAATTCATTGAATGGCAGAATGGGGAAGAAATACCAAAATACTCCAGTTGCCATCTAAATGACGGTCAATACTGCCCTCTGCATTTGGATTTCAGCTGTTCTGCAGGTCCTCCCACTGGATCCTGGCCACAAAGGCAGAGTCATGTGGTATTCCATGGGTATCAGGTGGGTGGTGATTGGGGCTATGGGCCCCAAACAGGATAAATGCCTGAAGACTGAGGATGGCTGGGAATAAACATCAAAATGGGAAAAAAAGATTGCATAGAGGCAGGGCCCAACTGAAACAGAAATACAGAATTTGTCAGTAGAAAAGGACAGCTTGGCCCACCCAGTCTGCCCAGATAGTCACTGCCTAGCCTGTCTCCACAGACACTAACTGGTTTCCAGTGACCCTCCCTCCTTCCTGCCTATTTACTAATATTGCCCTGCTATATGTCTACTCCAAGCATGCCTGAAGACCACTGTTGCTCTCACCTCCACCACTTCTCCTGGCAGTCTGTTCCAGGGGTCTACATCTCTTTTGGTTTAGTAGTACTTCCTCACATCTGTCTTACACTACCTGCCAGCTTCATTGGATGTCCTCTGGTCCTTGTGGTCTCTCATTTGAAAGGTACTCCCCCCCTCCTGCACCCTGTGAGGCAGCTGTTGATCTGTCTATATCATGTCCCCTCTTGCTGTCCTCTCTTTCAAGCTGTACATGATGAGCTCCATTAGTCTCGCCACACAGGGCTTTTGGTGTAACCCCTGCACCATGTTTGTTGTGCTCCTCTGGACTGCCTCCACTGTGTCTTTTTCTGAGATGTGGCCTCCACAACTGGACACAATGCTCCAGGTGGGGTCTCTCCAGCGAGTGATTTAGCGGCAACACCACCTCCCTCCTCCTCCTGCTGGAGATACTGCTACCTATGCATCCCAGCATGCCAGTGGCCCTACTCACTGCTTTGCCACATTGCCCTGCCAGTCGATGTGATCAGATATGATAGTCACTAAGCAGGAAAGGGACCTTGGGGTTATCAGTAGCCCCCCCCCCCCCCAATTCCTGTACTCAGCTTCTGGGTTACTATGCCCTGGGTGCATGATTTTGCACTTTTTGGCACTGAACTCCAACTGCCATGCTCTTGACCACTCAAGAGTTTCTCCAAGATCCCCAAGCATCTGCTCCCTCTCGCGTGTCCACCCTATTACAGATGCTGGTGTCATCTGCAAAAAGGCATACCTTGTCTTCCAGTTCTTCTGCCATGTCACTTATAAAAACATTCAAGAGGACCACTGACAAGAGATGCTACATTTCAGTTAGGCTAGCCTGTGCAAATTAGTTGTGAAATAAAAAATTAATATGCATTTGAGTAGCTGAAAAAAAAAAAAAAAGTTTAAATAAAACCATCACCTGCATATTAATGCTGATATTATCTGAAAGGATGTCAGGATACTAAAATGTAGCATGGTCGCTTGCCTTGGTCTGACCAGGACAAGCCTGCTTTGGAATGGAGGACGCCCAGGCCGACTACTATAAACACAGAATTTCTTGCTTTCCACAGAGAAGAGGCAGAGAACAAAAACCCCAAAACAGATTAAAGTGAAATAAATTAAAGGAGATAAAGTAAGAACAAAAAAAAAATAAACACAGAGGGCCAGATTTTCAAAGTCCCCAAGACTACCGCAGGCCTCTGGTGTCCCGATCATATGGCGCACAGGGCTTGCAGCAGTCTCCTTGCCAGCGATCGCCATTTTCACTCCATGTGCCAAATGCCGCAAGTTAGGCTAACTCCTCCCTCCCCCCCCGGTCTAACTTGAAGCATTCAGGGGACCATTTTTACAGGGCTTGCGCCAGATATTTGATGCAAGGTGCCGTAAAGTGAGGAAAGAGTTGCAACTGCACCCTAGAATAGAAAATCAGGTGCAGCTATGGAAAAGTGTTTTACGTAGCTGCGCCAAATAGTGGGTTCGACGCAAGGCTTGATGCAAAGCCCTGTGTCACCCTTTGAGAATCTGACCTACAGTCACAGTTTTGACTGCCTAAAAAGGCAAACTCTGCTGGCCTTTACTGAACTGTATAGCTTGGCCTAAAATGTATTTATTACTTAATGTAGATTGGAGTTGTTGAAACGTATAATATCTTTATTAAAAATCAACATATATATTGCACATAGATGTTATCATATGTAAGCTTGCAGGGCTATAGGTGTCCCTTCATAATAGGTGTGGCCCCTTAACAGATTGGTAGTAAAACATTTCCGTACAATACTATGTTCAAACAATGAAAGGCATCACAATCTCCAATGAATCCAGTTTTCTGAGTATTAACATGGCAACAAACATGGGTTCCCAGATTTCAGTCCTCCCAGCTGAAGACTACATAGAGGTGAGCTCTCCTGTTAGAGTGGTACAGATACCACCAGGGGTTCTGTAACAGACTTGGGTGGCTCAGGGACCAGCCGGGGAGGGAGGATTGAGCATCCCAAGAACAGTTCTCCTCCTACAGGGAGGGGGGCACTGCAATCCACTACTTGCCTGCTTACTTTTACGAATATAGTACTGTAGGATACTCTGTTAGGTTGGGGGACTCTGTTACAATGGGTTCTCACCTCAAATCCTGAAGTCAGCCATCTTGAAAGGTGGCAGCCCAGAACTTGCAGACTGTGAGGAACTTAACTTAAGGAGACTGTGTGTCTGTGAGGAACTTAAGTCAAATAAACTCTGGAAATACCAACTAGACATACAGTGCAATTACAACCCAAAAAAATACACAAAGGTATTAAAACACACACACACACACACACACACACACACACGCAAAAAGGTACAAAAAAAAAAAAACTGACTAGAAGAGTGAAAGATTTTAGCTCACAGATCATGAATTCCACTGCATTTCCAACTGGAAAAATATATACAGTTCTCCCAAAGGCTGCATATCAAGGCCGCATTCCTTTTCTATCTATTCTGAACATTTATCATCAAAGAATAGGAGTCTATTGAACAAAAATTCTAATGGGAAGGAAAGAAAATCCAAATGAATCACAATGTATAAATAATAAAAAGTGGAGGGGAAAAAAAAAAAAAAACAGCTTCCCTACCAGCGAGCCTAGATCATTTGGTCTGTTTTAAAACAAGGCGCTCTTTCATATGTGGTAACGTTTCAATTTGCATGGCGAGTATCCAGGTCTGATGCTTCGGGAAAGGCTGATGTATGGAACAAAATATGGAATGTATAAATATTTTATTGATACCATTTAAATATCTTATTCACTGTCAAGTATTTGGAAGGGCAGTGTGTTTTCAATTTCCTTTTTTTTTTCCAATCAGTATGGTCTAATTTACTGCAGCATTTATTTTAATGTGAAAGAATACAACCCATTCCAGATGCATATTCAAGCATGTCTGATGTAGAAGTTCAAAGTTCCCCTGTTCCTTTTTCAAGCCCAAATCCGGGTCCTTTTAGCAATTACAGAAGACCAAAGTGGTGCATTATAAATGCTTTGTTTTCCAGACAGCATCCTGGGTTAATATTTTATCATGCTACTCCAGATTTTTGGCCAGCAGTAGACGGGAAACATACCTCTCAGCCTTTCATCAGCAAAATGTGGGGCACTGTGCCCGAACATTGGGAGGTGGAAAAGAGGCGAAATGTGTGGCACATGAAATCATACAAACAGAATCTCAGTTCACAGGATAATTAGTGAGGTCATGCTCACAGAGTTAGCTATTCATTGAGCAACTTGTGTTACGATGAAGGTTTGAACTCTAAGAGCAGGGCCAACCAAGTGTTGCTCTGCCACCTGGAAAACTGAGGCTTTATTGCAATTCCCAGAATCCCATGCTTGAGCCAGCCAGGAACTAGGCATGCTGCAGAGGTGCGGTGCACAACTAACTAGTAAGGTGGGAATGGGCTGCTTGACATTTATGATGGCCCCAATGTCTAGGTGGGGAGCGGGGGTCAAAGGGGGTTTACAAATGACTAACAGAACAAATCTTTTTTTTTCCTTCTAACTCGGTCTGTGAGGCCCTCCTGCCACTTTGCCAGTGCCACCTACCTGATCTCAAAGCCGTTCTTTGTGGAAGATACCTGGGACTCCCAGCATGCCTATGACACATCAATGATGAGCCTCCTGCCTCGCAGTGTCTGCAGTAGCGAAGTCCCTCTATCTGGTCACCACTGGGGAGGCTTCTTCTGAGTACCAGATATGGAATCTCCAAGGCAAGGTTGGCCATCATTTTGTGGGGGGGGGCACTGATGAGGCTTCAACTGCCTTGCAGCCTTTCACACTTTTAGTACAAATTATGACAGCATGTTTTCATCATCGGTGCAAGCAAGTCAAATGCACTAACGTGTGTGTTCTCCCCTCCCTGCGCAGACTGCGGGCTCCCAGACCTGCACTGCCACCCGTGGTTAGCCATGTGGCAGTAATGCAGCAGGATGCACATTCCTCCTTCCCCAAAGTACAGTGTCTTGCCGGCTGCGTGATCCTTCTCACCCTGACTGGCCCCCCATGACTTGAGCTTGCTTCCGAACATGGGCTGTTGGCGTCACAAGCAACAGGTCTCCTACTGTGCCAACTGGGTGACAAAAACAAATCTTAATGTAAAATGTTGAATAGCACCCTATCCATGTGGGACGCAGAGTTTCAGAGTGGCACACTTTTATTTACGTAAAGGTGTTGGTGAGGAAGACTCTATATAGTTATTTATTTCATTAGTCTTTTGTAACCAGATAAGCACACCAGGCAATAAAATGCCTATTTTCAGAAACAATCTGGGTATAACAGAGCATACAATATATGAAGCACATAACAGTAACAGGTTACATATTGGGTATAATCCAGGAATTACGGTTTACTCCTTATAAAATACAAGACAGAGCCCAAGGTACTGGACGTCTCAAAGGCAAAGTAGATACAAATTTGGTAAAGTACAGGAAACACAATAACTTACAAGTAGGCACAGGCTATTCGACTTAGGCAAAATAATGCAATACGGATTTAAAGTGCCAGTGGGAATCCGCGCACTTGTCCTGAAAGGGATTTAGTTCCAGACTTTATGGTTTGAGTAAGAGAAGGCCGCCTGAACCACTGTAGTGGTGTACCTAGGCTCTTGAAATGAAAGAGCGACACTAGAGTGTAGGTCACAGGATGTGAAAGGGAACTGCAACCGAATAGAGACAGGCAGTTGGAGGGTCGGGACCCGATTAGCATGTGAAGCAGCCCATAATATAGGAACACTTGGAGGAAGGGGATACCTTACACCAGGGAAGAATAAAGGGTGCAGTGGTGAGTGAGATGAGCAGAACCCAGAGCAAAGCAGGAGACACTATTATACCCTACATCCCATTCAGCTAACAAGCTAAGAGTAGGCTGGGACAATCAGGGAGCCCTCTGATGAAGCCTCTAGAAAGAGGGGCAATACGTTAGGGTGTTAGATCTGCGACTCCCCTCAGATGAGTTACTAAATGCCTCTAACTATCTGGGGTGTGCACCATTTTTTATATTTTGGAATAGACTACCAGTCAACATCTGAAATGTCCCATCTCCGAGCCTGTTTATACCCCATTTTAAAACTGTAAAAACCAAGCAGAGGCAGGAGCCCTCCATCCTCCTTTTTCTAGCTCAATAGTCCACTATTATTTACTTGGGTTCCCCAGTGAACTCCGACTTCCTTTTTATTAAAGGTTGAACATGCTCTAACAGCAAGGTTCTGTAGAAAGCTTGCAGGTTCGAACAGACTTGCACTGGGGCAGCTCAATGGGTTGAATGATATTTTAATGACATGCCGATAGTTACAAGCCAATGTCCATGTGTGGCTCCTATCTTCCTCTCCACTCTGATATAATTTCTCTGCTCTCAGTTACAATCATACAAACCCGCTTTTCAAACACAGCAACCATCAAAAGGTAGCACTGCACCTGCTGTTTTCGTAACCCATGTCATCCAACTGATATAAACAAGACCTAATTTCACATCACAGAAATTAGATACAGACACAGTACAATTTAGGGCAAAACTGCTGTCTGATGCAGAGCTCTGAAGCAGAGAAACAGACATTGCTGGCAGAAAAAGAACACTGGTCCATCCAGTCTGACCCATATCGTTACTCTGCCATACCCTGTGACCAACTGTATAGATGGGGTTTACGCGGTTGACTCCCCCCCCACCGCGCCGTACTGCTACCCTCTGCATAACTTTCTGACACTGACTCTGTCGAGGTCATGCCTGAACCCATTTATGTTTTTTGCTCCCACCACCTCTGCTGTTAGGCTGTTCGGTGGCAAAAACACTCTCTCAGCAAAGTAATATTTTCTCACATCCCTCCTGAATACCCCCCCCCCCCCAGCAGCTTCCATTCATGTCCCTTGTTATTGATAATAAGCCATCTGCTTCAAGAGCCTGGGACACTTAAGGATTCCATACGAAATGTTAGGCATCAAAGTCTGGCAAAATACCTTGTTTTTATGAAAATGAAGGTCAGAAAATCTATTTTTAAGGTGATGTATTAACCATACCTCTCAACCTCCTGCCTCATAAATCAGGGACAAGGCTTAAAAACATCAGGGACAAAGGACCAAAATCAGGGACACATCTTCAAAAATTGGTGATTATCCACTCAGGAAGCTGGCAGAACAAGGGGCTTAGTGTAAAATGTATTTTCTAAGGAAGAACACACCTATAACTTTAATGTTTGACATTATTTTGTGCTTATAACTCCCACTGTTTGGACAGGGAAACATAATTCTTAGGAGGGACAGAGTAAAATTTTGAGGCAAAATCAGGGACATCCCTGAAAATCAGGGACAGCTGAGAGGTATTGGTGCATCACCAGACCTCCATGCTGTACTGATATAAAGTCTTAAACAAATGGTCTGGGGTCCTTACTGCCAGATCAGCACTGTCAGCGGTTCTAGATAATAGTATCTACTGCCCCATGTATCACATTCTTTCTTGGGTGTCATACTACAGTTGCTGTCAGCTAGAATTGCTAACCTTCCCTGTGAACAATCACTGAATGTTACCAGGTTCTTTCCAAGAAGTATGTATATATCTTAGTATTTATAGGAAGAACTCAAAAGGCCATCCATGAGTTTTGAATGCAAGAAGTTAAAGGGAACTACAGTCAACATGCACATAAGAATCTGTTGTACAGAGTGTTTTGCTTTATGTGTGTAGCCCCAATGTGTCCTTTCCTTTGTTTGCTAATAGGATTGTTAATAAGTGTGCCAACTCGTTTATAGCCCCATGGACTCTCCATGCCTGTCTCTTATTACCTCTCCTTTTCCCCACAGCGCCTCTCCTGTCCCACTTGAGAATGATGCGTCAGAGAGTAGACTGCTGATTCAGGGAGTGCTGGTTTACTGTCCTGTCTGCAGCAGCACTACGCTATTAACAGCCTCTTGTTTTGGCCTCAGATAACTCTTTGAATCAACACCCCCATGGTTGGGTGTAGCCAGCAGGTCTTTCATCAAACCACCCACAGACATGAAAGCACACAAATCACCCCAGGTCATCAGGAATATAATAAGTGAAGGCTCTAGCTTTTTACTTAAAGAACAGCCCACTCAATTACCCCTCAGGTTTTTGCCAAACTGTCAGTATAGGCTTTATTAGTGCTCACTGGATAAGGAGAGGTACTTAATGCCGTAGAAAGTAAACCAGCACTCACTGAACCAATGGTCTCCATCACACCCTAGTAGCTATAAAAAAGTAGGCAAATTTAGAAATAAATCAGTAAAGGAAAGAATACACTAGGACAACACACACACACTCACACACACACTCACACACACTCACACACACACTCACACACACTCACACACACTCTGCAAACATATTCATTTGTAACTTTTGATTGTAGTTCTTTAAAACAGGATCTGTTTTGAATGTGGAAACTCAGTGAATGCTCTTCCATTTTGGACTCGACACACATCCGTTAGGTTCATAGAAACATAGAAGTTGACGGCAGATAAGGACTGCAAGGCCCATCCAGTCGGACCATTTCTTTTTTTACCTTATAAATGTGCCATCAGCCTTTGCTCTGTCAAAGGCCTATCTATTCATACGCATCTTTATTGCTATCTTATGCCTATCCCATGCCTTTTTGAAGCCCTGCACTGTATTCATATTCACCACTTCCTGAGGTAGGCTGTTCCATGCATCCACCACCCTTTGTGAAAAGGAACTTCCTCACGTTACCCCTTAATCGGCCTCCCTCTAATCTCACGCTGTGTCCTCTTGTCCTGCTATTTTTCTTATATTGAAACATGTTAGACTCTTTCACCTTGTTAATGCCCTTAAGGTGTTTGAATGTTGCGATCATATCACCTCTCTCCCTCGTTTGCTCTAGTGTATACATATTGAGCTCTGTTTATCTGTGCTCATACGTTTTCTAATGCAGTCCCTGCACCATTTTGGTTGCCCTTCTTTGGACTGCCTCAATTTGATTAATGTCCTTGTCAAGGTGTGGCCTCCAGTACTGCACGCAGTACTCCGGATGGGGCCTAAACAGTGTCTTGTAAAGAGGGATTATTACCTCCCTCTTCTGACTTTTGATACCCCTACTAATACCCTAACATCCCCCTAGCCTTACCTACTGTTTTAGTGGTCTGCTTGGATGATTTCAAGTCATCAGTGATGATGACGCCCAAGTCTCTTTCTTCCCTTGTGACTGCCAGCAACTCCCCTCCCAGCCTATAGGTGGCTTCAGGGTTTCTCTTCCCTATGTGCATGATCTTGCACGTCTTTGCATTAAACCTCAGTTGCCACTCTTCCAACCATTTTGCCAGTTTATCCAGATCTCTTCTCATTCTGCCCACCCCATCTGGATCATCTACTCTGTTGCAGATCTTGGTGTCATCTGCAAACAGACAAACCTTACCCTCCAGTCCATCTGCAATGTCACTGATGAAGATACTGAAGAGGACTGGCCCCAGGACTGATCCCTGAGGTACCCCACTTGTGACTTGCATCTCTTCTGACTATATAATGTTTACCACCACTCTCTGTTTTCTGCCCGCCAACCAGTTTGCCACCCAGTTGACCAACTTCTGACCCACCCTGAGCCTACCCAGCTTATTAATCAATCAATCAATCTTCTATGTGAAACAGTATCGAAAGCTTTGCTGAAGTCAAGGTAGGCGACATCAACTGCTCCCCCTTGGTCCACCACTCTGGTTACCCAGTCAAAGAAATCTATGAGATTAGTTTGACAGGACCTTCCTTTTGTAAACCCATGCTGTCTTGGATCCTGTGCTCCTATGGATTCCAGGTGTTGCACTATCTTTTCCTTAAGGAGTGCCTCCATAATCTTGCCCACTACTGAGGTAAGACTGATTGGTCTGTAGTTCCCTGCCTCCTCCCTGCTACCACTCTTGTGGAGCGGGATCACATGAGCCCTTCTCCAGTATTCTGGGACATCTCCTGTGCTCAGAAACTCACTAAACATTTCTGATAATGGCTCTGCTAGTTCCACCCTTAGCTCCTTTAGTACCCTGGAATGTATGCCAACAGGTCCCATTGCCTTGCCACCCTGAGCTTATCGAGCTCTTGTAGGACCCTTTCTTTTGTGAAGGGACTACTGCTCACCTCCCTACCCCGTGTCCATGGTACTGAGCTGTGGGCCCTGCCCTACCTTCTCTTCAGTAAATACTGAGCAGAAGTATCTATTTAGGATAGATGCTTTTACATGGTCCTCCTCCTCACGCCCCTTATCTCCTTTGATCTTGTAATCGCCCTCTGGACTTTCTCCTTTCACTAATGTATCTATAGAAAGTCTCGTCACCTTCTTTTACTGTTTGTGCTAGTGTTTCCTCAGTTTGGGGCTTTGCCTGCCTTACTGCCTTCCCTGCTTCCCTTAGAGAAGTTTGGTATGCCTCCCTATCTTCATCCCGTTGTGTTCCCTTATATTTCCTGAAAGCCAGCCTTTTGGCTCTGACCTTTTCTGCTACCGTTTTTGAGAACCAAAGTGGTTTCCTTCTTCTTTTGCACTTCTTTTCTGTCTAACACAGTAGGATTTTGCTTCAAGTACTGCATCCTTAATGCTTGCCCACTTTGCCTGTACCCTCTCACCTGTATTTCTTTTTGCCAGGGCTAGCTTAACTCTGTTGGCCATCTTATCAAAGTCAGCTCCTCTGAAGTCCCATATTTTTGCCTTGGAATGGGATGATTTAGTTGTAGTGACCAAATTGAACCATACCATGTGATGGTCACTGGCCGCCAGGTGACCTTCTACCTGGAGATATATGATCCTTTTCCTGTTAGTCAGCACTAGGTATAGACAGCTGATTAAAATTAAGTATTCTTTTGGGACCATATGTTCATCATGCTTTAGGTGCATACTTCATGCAGCAGGATGTTTTCCATTCACTGTCATTTTTATGCTATCTTGCGCATGCTCAAGCAACACCTTGCGGCAGTAGCACATTCAGAGTTGTGTCAGTGTTGGCAAAGGCAGGAAACGCTTTAGTGGGTGCGTCCCTCAGCCACCAATTAGCAAGCATGCTAGCGATGACGTGAAACTTCAAAGAGAAACCAAAACCTTGAAAGAAATCTGCCGCTGCAATGAGATGCAGTTTCCTCATTGGAGCCTTCACATGACAAGGCTCCTTTACGTGCCTTTCCTAGTAAAACATTCCAATAAATATGGCGGCTCCTGCCACCCACCACACAATCCCCACAAAACCGACATCAGGGATGCCCAATCCACGTGTCGGAATGTCCCCCCCGTTCAATTTGTTTGCCGACAGGGGGCCCAATCCCCATCTGCAATGGCCCCCACACACTTTCTTTGCTGACAGGGGTGCCCAATCCCTGTCTGCATCATGTCTCCCCTCAAACTTGTGGCACACTGGGAGCCCCCTAGTGTGCCCAAAATCTTTTTTTTTTTTTTTTTATACATGTAAGTAAAGAAAACCATCCCAGTCTGGTTTCCTTTTTTTTTTAACCTGTAAAAAAGTCCCTCATCATCCCACCACTCCCTCCTCCAACCTGCACCCACCCCTGCGCACCCACCTCCTGCACCCCCCTCACACCATACTTACCTCCAGAGGGCCAGTGCTGTGATCTTCTGTGGAGTGGGAACACGTCTGAACTCTTCAAAAGCCAACCAGGAACTGAACAAAATGTGGTAAGCTTTATAATGGCAGGCAATGGGGAGTTCAACTTAGGTGGATATCGCAGCCATTTTGGGGAATTTTGGTACCAGGTTTTTAACATGGGGTTCTTTGGAGCCCATCTCATGAACACATGCACTGTCATCTCATTACTCGGTCCCGAAAGGTGATTTCGCAGTCACTGCGCAGAATCACCTTTCAGGACCAATTAATGAAATGGCAGTGCCACTGTTCATGAGGTAGGTTCTCAACAAGTCCACGTTGCAAATTTGGTGAGAAAATTCCAAAAAATGACTGCGTTATGAGCATGCGTTGCACAGTTTCCACACACGCTCATAACTTTGACAATTTTTTATATTTTCACTCCAGATTTTCAACATTGAAATTTTTTCACACTTCCTTATGAACAGTATAGCTGTCATTTTTCACATCCTGTCTGAAATGTGTTTTTGAACCTATTGCACACAATGGCGCAGTCACTGTGGTAAAATAACTTTCGGGACAGATTAACAAAATCACAGTACCACTGTTCATGAGGGGAGGTCCCAAAATGCCTATGTTGAAAATGTAGTTAAAAAATCCCCAAAATAATTGTGTTATGAAGTGTGTTACCTATTCCTTGCGCTCATTGATTTCATAATGTTTCACATTTTCACTCCAGATTTTCAAGACTGCCATTTTTTTTTTTATACCTCCTCATGAACAGTACAGCTATAATTTTTCACATCCTGCCCAAAATGTGTTTCCGCACCTGTGGCACCAAATGGTGCAGCCACTGGGCAAAAATCACCTTTCGGCTAAAGAAGTGATAATGCCACTGTTCATGAGGTGGGGCACATAAAGCCCATGTTGAAAATCTGGTGTAAAAATACCAACAAACACCCGGGGCATTAGGGTTTCCAACCGTAACGCCCCACCCTGTAGAGACTGACAGGCATCAGGGGTGTGACTTGGGATCGTCGGCTGTAATGCTCATGCCATTCCACCCCCCACCCTCCAGCCAGTGAGAGGCATCGAGGTGTGCCTTGGAGTCTTCAGCCCCAAAGTTCACCCCATTCTCCTATTCTGCACCCATCTCAGCATATTTCCTTATCTAATGGGATGAGTGTCAGGCCCGAAGACCACAAGGCACACAGCGACACTTGTCAGTGTCTGCAGGGTAGGGTGAGGTGAAATGGCGTGAGCGTTAGGGCCGACGACCCAAAGGCACACCCCAACACCTGTCAGTCTCTGCAGGATGGGGTTGGCGTCAGATCAGTATTTCACTGCCGCTCCTACTAGGCATCTCTCTGACTCCTGCACTACCAATGCCAATGCCAGTGAGACATTAGGCATTGACAAACGCTTGTTAGACCTGCCACCGCTTACTTCTTTGGACTGGGACTTGCTCATTTGGGGTTTTGGTTATCAGTCTGAAGCTATCCAACCCCTCCAGTCAGAAATACCCAGAGTATTTCAATATAGAACTCAGTTGTTGAGTCAGGCTATTAAAGGGCCTGCATGTGTACTGCACATACTTTGTAAACAAAGGGCACACAATCTCCCCATACGTGTCACTATTCCATAAAATTGCCGTGCACGTGCCATTTGCCTTGTTGGTGAAAGTTGTGCAGAAAAAGTCATGCAAGTGCAAGAGGTTTGGGTATTGTACAGGTATTTTTTACACCCCCTCCCCCGCAAAATGGTTCCTACTGTAGACGCAAGTCAAATCATATTAATTGTTTAATACTTCAAGAAGACCTCCCCCCATTCCCTCAGAAAAATCCCTAACCCACAGCAGGAATCAAGAAAAAGAACATTTTTAAATATGGCATAAAAACACTTGCAAAAAAAATAAGCAGATTAAGCAAGGTTTATACCAATGTTCTGAGGGCTGCCTACATGTACAGGAAATGCCTTGCAAATTGCGTAGAGCTGGACATAAAGAGGCAGTACAGCAAATGGCTATGGTCCATTTGAAAACTGTGGGCAAATTTGCTCACAGGCATGTCAGGCATGCTTGTACAGAATTTCCACAATGTGTGACATTGCTTCCCCCAAATATGGAACCCATCGCGATTTTGGAACTCCCACATATTTAGATTTTCTTATGTCTGAAGCCGCAGACTTCACGTTTCATGAAATTCTGCTGGAAGAAAACACAAAGGTTGAGGTGACAGGTTCATCAGGGGGCAGAAGTGCATTAGAAATGCCAGGAGACTGGAAACCGCCTGCTCGCTTCCCAACTGTGATATTTTGCTCTGTTTGCGGCAGAGCTCAAGTACAGCTGTTATAAATGTGACACCTCTCACTGGATGTGCAGATGTTAGCAAGTACTGCAGGACATCAGGAAACATTTCAAAAATCTTGTAAGTGCTGATGAAACTTGCTTGAATTACCCACACTGCCTCCTCCACATTCCTCCCTAAACATTAGCCTTCTTGAGCAGTACACAGAGCAATGAGCCTTGTCTTGGAAAAATGAACGTGCATTACTAAATTCAACACTGTTGATGAATGACGATGTTTGAATGCATCTTTAGCAAACAGGGGAAATAATTAGGAACCTCCCCAGACGCTAATCAAAATACAAATTTAAATTTTAGGCCAAAAGACGGCCTCTGATCTGTTTCTTTGAGTGTGCATTGATGATTCAACGACAGGAACTAAAAGCTTGCCTTGAGCCAAAACGAGATGCCTTGTAACCAGTGCTGTATATGTCTGCACTCATGACCCGCTCACCAGCTCCTGCTGTTTTATAGTAATTAGCTTTGCAATTAGTGGCTAGAATTGAGAAAAGGCCTGCAATTCTAACTCGGCACTAGAAGGCCCAAGTGCTATTTAACTTGCATATTTGCATAAATAAACACTTTCAGCTACTGCAGCACTCTCTTTGGAGTTCTTACAGATAGTCAGGCGTATCTAAGACCTGGGCCACCCACTGGATTAGGTTTCAGGAAACATGGATGCAAACTGAGTTCCAGAAGTGTATAAGATGGCACTCGAGATTCTTCCACAATAAGGTATCCCTACCTTGTTAAGCTTTGGGGGGGGGGGGGTTGATATGTTAATCAGCAAGATCTTCAAAAGCCCCCAGCCCCACACATTTTAGAGCATTAAGAACGCATTGAGTATGCAATTATGGAATGCAGCTGCTGTTCTGAATATTTTTTATTTATACGGAAATGTTTCACTAGGAAAACAGGCGGAGAACAGCAGTCTCCTTTACAAATGTCACATTAAGGAAGGTGAAGGGAGGAATGGGGGCAAGAAGTACAGGACTAATGATAGATATATTGAATATATTTATAACATGGGTAAGGAAAAGTAGGGAAAAGCGTCCAACCCCATTGGCGGAGTCCCTTTCCGTGGCCATGCATTAAATTCTCTTTTTAATCCATGGTTCTGCGAAGGGACTCAGTGAAAGTGCTGTCGGCACTTGCTGGCTCCTAGAGTAAGAGAAATCCAAACAGCAGCCATTACAGCATGCGGGTAAGCGAGACAGGGCAGCTGTCAACATACTGGGTCCTTATTTAGTATACGGGCGTTGTGAGCAGTCTGTCTGTGTTTATCCCAGGTGCTGTAAGTGAGGGAACCCCCAGTGTTTTGTTTCCCAGCCAGCCACCCCGTAGATCTAAGCCCACTGAGAAATACCGGAAAGTCAAGTGTGAGCCTTTAATTTGTACACTTGCTGCTCTCTCTGTGTATTTATCGTGACCCCCCCACCCCCAAGCAGCCAACAGGAGTGAGAGACAATGCACTGTTTCAGGTGAAATTCCACTGACAGTCCCCCGATGGTCTCTACCCCCACTCAGATGGTGTACATTCATGGAATTAAACACTGCAATTGGCAGAGAGAGAGAGAGAGAGAGAGACAGTAGCAGCAACGGATGTCTTGTCTATGTCGGTGGGGAGACATCATGCTGTTGGGAGTTGTACTGCAGGTAAGGACTTTCCCCTGAGATCTACAGAGACGGTGACAATTCAGGGAGCCACTGAGATACAGTGACAGGGATAGAGACAGAGAGAGAGAGAAAAGTGCTGCTATCCATGGATATTCCCCTGCAGCGGTAGCTCCATCGGTGAGCCATGAAGTGCGAGAGAGAGAGACAGACAAAAACAGTGACAGGGACAGTACAGGGCAAAGTGGTACAGTGTCCTCTCTTGCTCTGTGTTTGTGTCTGTCTGTGAGGGTCGTGCCTTGTCTTTTTTTCTGTGCTGTCCTGGCAAAGTTCTCAACGGTGCTGGTTTTTCCCCCTCACAGCAGCAGCTGTGGGGTGAGTTGGGGCAAGCATTTGTTTCCACGAATTTATCACAGAGCTGTTACAGACACACAGCAGCAGGCTGGTTACAGGGGGGAGAGCATAGCAGTGGGGGTTGTGAACATCACTGTCAGACAGTGACACACACGCAGCTGTCTGCGTAGTCCAAGCTGCATGTGTAATTTGGGGGTGATGGGGCGGGGCCATGAAGTGTCCTAGCACAGTAGCAGAGCATATTATGCACCAGAAATGTTACAATGTACTGTACAGGGCATTGGAATAGTTTATTTAGGCACATCACGATAGCCTCATTTAAATTAGAAGAGATGCCTTTTTTCAAGATGGTCTTGGGGGACAGTTATAACAGCAGAAATGGTACATTAAGGTTACAAGTACAGCTAAAGACAAAGTTACAAAACGTACAATCAACAACTATTTCATACAGTACATTATATATAATATATATATATACTGTATATATATATATGTATGTACATTCTTGATAGTAGTAGGTTTATGTTATGAAATAATCAAAAGCAGTATTCTGTGGCAGGGAATAGGAAAAAGGAATGGACTAGTTGAGGACTGAGTAATAGAGGGGATACTTGTCAGGAAAGGACAGAGGAGGAATACACAGTAACAGTCTCAAGGGTTTTGTAGGTATTGGAATAATGCCTTTTTTGAAGAGTTACAGGTTGCACAGGTTCTTTTGGTCTGCAATGGTGAAGACCTTTTCTCCAACTGATCTGTGTGCCTGAAGCCCCCTTTTACATGACATGCTCTGCACTGCATTGATTGGTGCAGAGCAACTGCGACATTACTGCTTTTGCTGTGTAAGCGGAACCCACAGCACCTCCAAAACAAGTGCTCACTGATCGGCCATTCCCTGTGTTTGTGGGTTTGTCATTGCGTTGCATCTCATTTTGCTGGTGTATGCTGCAGTGTACTTGGTCGGCAGCGCTCACATCGATCCTGGAGAGAGAGTCTGGCGTGACCCTCTGGGATCCCCATTGCTTTGCAATGCTGCAGTGCCTTACGGTGGGTCCGATGCATATTCATAAGCTCATGCCGAGTATTACACCCCCAATTTCTGAGTGACTTTTAACATGCTTTTTAGCCCGTTTCTTAAAACTGCCTACTTGCCTGAATTTAGCTTTCTTTCTATTATCAGAATATATATGTAGCTGAATTCACGCATAATAGCGCTCAGACGAGCATCGGACCCACCATAAGGAACTATAAGATCGATTTCAATTGTGGTATATAAAAACACACTTTCCACGGGCGCAAGAATGTTAATCAAGCCCTGCAAAACCACACTACTGCAGTGGGACGCCAGGTAAAAGTACCTTGAGGCTGGTGCAGGATAATTCAGGACTGCACTGATTAGGAGGTGGGGGAGAGAGACCCTGGCTACGTCTACATACAAGGGTGGCCCAGCTGAGCTCCCTTCTTTTATCTGGGGAAGGGTCATGACCAAGGGGGTGCAAGACATGCAGCTGCAGTAGGGCCCACACTGTTAGGAGGCCCACTGCCTCAGAGGTCAGCATTAAGAAAACCTTTCATTGCCTGAGACAAACTGCTAACATTCTATTTGTATGTTGTTTGTACATTGCTTATCCATTTAAAATTGTGTCTGTCGACAGTGGCAGCTGTGGGGGTCTGTGCTGCAGAGTTCAGCTCCAGTTTCAAGTGGGGGAGAACAGAACAAAGCGTCCGATACTCAGAACATCTCATATTAGTGTTGGTGTCACCAGGAGGAGCAGAGACAAAATATGCGTTGTTCAGTTCCTTAATGCTGCAAGGAGGAGGAAGGGGGGCAACATGAATGAACCACTGATGCTCAGCAGGACAGATACAAAAGAACCTACGCAATAATTTTATATGTACTAATGGTAATTGTATGCTTTTTGGTAGGTAGGTAGGGCCTCCCAAAATATTTTGAAAGGGGGGGGGCCTTAAAGCCATTGGCACAACTGGGGGGGAGGTGGAGAAGTACCCACTGACACGTATTGTAAATAACATATTTTTTTTTGAGATGGCTGTAGTATTGGCTGTCACTTAGATTTAATTTCTACATTCTAAGTCTGGGAATAAGGACTGCCATGTAGTAGGAGATCCCCTGATGTTTAGATTAAAAACAGCTTTCACTGTGATACAGACGACCAAGTTTTTGATGTCTGCTTGATTAGTTAAGAACAACAGAAAGGAACACAAGCAATTGTATAATTCCAAAATGACTTTATTGTTTTCATATTTTTGTTTTAAGACATTTTTTGTCCCTTTCCCCTTTTGTCCCTCTCACAACCAAATCAGGATTGAAATGGCACCACCCTTCCTCCAATCAGTTGGAGTTGCCAAGGCACCACCCTTCCTTCAGCCAGTTGGGCCACAATGGTTCCAACCTTTCTCCAGCCAGTTGAGGTTGCCATGGCACCACCCCTCCTTCAGTCAATTGGGTCCACCATGGCTCCACCCTTCCTCCTGCCAGTTGGAGTGGTCATGACACCACCCTTTCTTAAGATGGCTCCATCCTTTCTCTGGCCAATTGGAGTAGCCATGGCTCCACCCTTCCTCCAGTCAGTTGGGGGTTGCCACTGTTCCTCCAGTCAATTAGGGTTGCTGCCTTGACTGTAGGTGCCAGTGTTTCTCTTTGATATGTCAACAATGGGTGACTAAATTCTGCACTGCCAATATCCTTCCTCCTTCCCTCCATGTCAGCTGAGCATCTTAACTCAGCCAGTCCCCAATGCAGGCTTCTGGGACTCGTACCTGAATCATAGTCTTGCAGATGCACTGTGGGCTGGCTTGAAGTGCAGTGTTTTAAATAAGCTGCAATTATCCCAATGAATGAAGCTTGGATCAGAATGGCCTCCTCTCCCTACCCAGAACCCCCTTGTAAAGGAGACGAACTGCAGCTAAAGGGCTACTCCTCGTTAAACATTTTCAATACTAGGGATGCCATGGCTAATTTTCGCCTGCATGCACACCCTCCCATAGTGAATGCTCTAGGATCAGCCTGAGAGAAGGAAAGATTGTTTTCTTCAAGGTGCATTGTCTGCCTACCAAGGCCCAGTGCAAACTCTTTAATAAACTGATTGAATAAATCCTTTCATACAAAACGTGTCTCAAGCCACCTTACATACCAATGAGTTAGAAACTGGTAGGGCAGGGGCCCTTTGGACTGAGCTGCAGTCTTTAGGGCTTGACCTTCACATATAGTAATAAGCAACTGCATGACAACTTGTATAGGAATTTGGGGGGATGTTAGCAAGGACACTGCGGGGTTCTTTCATATTTACCTGGTCCAGTCCTGGAGATGTGGCAGAAGGTTCCACGGTTTATGTCTCATCTAAAAGACCAACTGCATCATCATTTCAGTCTGGAGTAAAGGCCTCCTACAGATTAATGTCTGCCTGCATGCAGGGGCATCTCTCTCCCCCCCCCACACCTCAGCCAGGGCATCAGTTCCTAACGTTACCACTAAAGGGGTGAATGATATCCACACACACACACTTTCCTCAAAGAACACAAATAATTTTTAATCAAATAAAAATATATTTCAATGTAAAGCCGATTGTATTAACCCTTGTATTTCTTGTACGAACATGGAGATGGGAAGGGGCACAGAATCTTCATCTAACTTCCCCAAATCCATTAAATCCATTCCATTGTTTTCATGAAGGTAAAATGGTGCTCAGAGAAATAATGGAACTGATGCACTGGGTGATGTGCAGTTTTGTGCTCTGCTTAGTTCTGACATGCTGCTCTAGTCATGCACCTCCACAATGGCCTGTAGGGATCTCTGCAAAACCATTTGATCCTCCTGAGCTGCCCTCGAGTAACTGCTACCAACCATGCAGAATAGTGCCAAACACAGAGCCAGGGGCCAGCAAACTCACTTCCACTCCTCCAGTATGGACTCAAACCTCGGCTTGTGATGGGATGTGGCCAGTATAATATCTAACACTTTTATGTACCTCCTTACCACCACAGACGAAAATCCATTTTAACACTTGACAAGACAGGTTATGATAATGACTGACATATGCAGCTATTGGTTTTTTTTCCTACATAGCTCTGTATCCTCCCTGCCTCCATGTCAGGGCCCTCTCTCCAGCCAGGCAACAACACAGCCCTATCAGCTCCCATACTTGCTCCACTGCCAATAACCCGCCACTCTTCCTCTTTAGTGGGATCATCATACTAATGCCAAGCAGGCTTTTGACTCCCCATTTCTTTTCCAGAATCTTCCCCTCTCCCCACCTCCTGACATCAGTGTAGCCCCATGCTGGCCTCACACAATGCAATGGAGTATGTATATGCACAACCCCGTGTGAGACAGCAGGCTCCCTGGCCAACCATGAAGGTTCCCCTGTACCGAAGGATGCTGATGCCTAAGTCCCAGGGCTGGCTTGCACTGCATTTGGCAGCACTCCCCAGCTTGGGCCACCACTGATCCCAGCTTCACCAGTTGGCTCAAAAACCCAAGTGATGGGCAAAAAAGTGCAACGCACTTCTAGTGCACCCTCAGGTGGCCCTGTACTGTTTCACTTTAAATATGTTCAGTCAATTAGGGAGACAAGAGAAAAGGGGGGGTGGAAGAGACAGAAAATACAAATATATCCAACACATGAAAGCTAGTTTAAAAGCAGGGCCACACTGGCTTCTGCAGATTGAAGGCAGTTCTAAATTCTGGATCAAGGGGATGAAAAAACCTGCCTGAGATACCCAGACATCATCAGTGCGCACAGCCCAGTCCTAGATTTCCCGTGCAGAGCTGCTACTTGGCCCGCTGGAGTGGAAATACAGGACTCTGGCACTGAAGGCATAAACATCATTGAAATTCAAATGCTGCTCCCAGAAAGAGGACAGCTCGATTGGTATGCAAGAGACGCCTTCTTGCCCTGAATACATTATGAACTTGCAGCATGCTAATATGCCATGCTATCATAAGCAGCAGATGGAACAGTAGGCAGTACATGTCCCATCAAACCTCAGCTTGTCAGGAAGATGTATTAATGTCCCTGCTGGTTTTTTTTTTTGTTTGTTTTGTTTTTTTTACTGCAATCCCTTGCTTGTCCCCTTGGACTTCCACATTTCTTAGCACTCTGTTCCTTGCTCCCAGAGCACTGCTCCCTAGGGCCACCTCATCGGCACCAGGTGGTGCCACGCATCCTTTCATTCCGTTCCATCAAATAAGGCACAAGGGCCACAGGACTGCGGCAGGCTGTGCTCATTGAAGGCTTCACAGCTGCTGCCGATAACAACCTGAGCCGATGGAGATTTAAACAGATAATGCCATCCCCCAAATAACACGGTAACTTAAAGAGACAGTGCACGTTTATTTTTTTTTTTTCCTGAATTCAAATGGTATTGTTTTCTTATTGCATCAGTCACAGAATGTCTAATAATCCCAACAATCAGTGGCCATGTGGTATACAGAGACAGTTTACTTCCTCATTATTACAAAACAGCTGTATAGCACTGCCTTCACTTGTGGGCTGGGAGCATGACTTCTAGTGTCTCCAGCTGGGTTGGGATTTAAGGACAGAGCAGTACAATGTGTCTGGATATCCACCTGCCAGGCCATGGTTTCACCTCAGGGGACTATTTGGCCTTCACAAGGGGAAGAAACACTGACACTTTCCAACACACTCACAGTTCAGAAAGAACTGTTGCTGTAGGAGTTCTCTAGCCCCACTGTTAATCTTTGGTGTCGTAAGGGAGTAGGTTATAGGACATAAAACGGGAACAACTGAAGGGAAAACAAATTTAAAAAAAAAATGTGGTATCACTCCATAACAATGTAGAAAGACTATAAGTGAGGTACTGTGCAATCACCACCAATCGAAGTGGCACAACAGAAAAACAAACTAACAAAAAAACAGCAGTACTCACTAGTGACTGGAGAAGCAAGCTAAGACACAGAAGATCCCAGATTCAATTTCCATCATATCCACTGGCTCACAGCAACTATGTAACATTGCATCCATTACCCGAGTTCTCTATGATTCAGTCCTCTCAGATGTAAAAGTGAGAAGTGGTCTGCGCGACTCTCAATGGGACTCCCTTTGAAGAAGCTGTCTCATTAAGTAATTTACCATACGCAGTCAGTTGCCAAAACCAAAAGGTTTTATTCCATGCTGCTGAAAACTGCAGATTGCAACTGCAGACTTACAAATAAAAAGGTAGTCAGTGACACAGTGTGAAGCTTTCTCGCCACACAACCCCTAGCGCCTCAACCTGTGGTCTTTCTTAGGGGGTACCCTCCTTAGGAGACCACAGGTTGAGGCACTAATGGTTGTGTGGTGAGGAAGCTACAGCGACCTTTTATTTTTAAGTCTGCAGGTTTCAGCAGCATGGAATAAAACCTTTTGGTTTTGGCAACCGACTGCGTATGGTAAATTCAATTGAGAACTGTCATCGTTTAAAGAGTGCAGGCTTATTGTGAATTTGTTTACTGTTTGGGGCTAGCAACCCCTGCGCAACACCGGGATCCTATCCACTGAGCACACTGCTCCCCTGGAACCTCTTTTAAGTACCCTGTGTGTGTGGCTGGTAAAAACTCTTGATCCCCACCCTCCCCCCCAAAATCGATGCCATGAAGAAGCAGTTTGTCCCCATGCTGGGCACAGTGAGCCACAACAAGTCCTGCTTTCCTCTCCTAGTCTCTCTGCAACATTATCCTTGTGATGAACCTGACTGAGCAGATGTGGTCTACAGTGCTGCCCCAAATCTTCCCATGGCCAGGCTGGACTCCCTCTTTCACTATGTCATTTATCCTTAACTGGTCCTCCTTCCACCTATTACTGCTCCCTTTATCTGAACCTGTTTTTCCCTTCTCTTGAGGATAGACGAGACTCTCAGTGGTCCTCCTCCTTCCTAGCCAAATTCTGTCACTTTTCCCCTTCCCTGATACCTCTCCTGAGCCCGCTTTCCCTTCTCCTCTTATTGTCTCCATTTTTCCCCACGCATGCTCCTTCACTATCCCCTGCTGGGCAAAGTGCCTTTTCCTCCTGCCTCTAAACCTCCAACCCCCACCACACCCCACCATCACCACTCGGCTCTTTCTCAACCTACCTCACTTCAAAACCCTCCTCAGGGATCATTCTGCCACCCTTCTGTGTCTACAAACAGCCTTTTCTTTCCCACACATTTTCTTCCACTACGAGTACGCTTTGCTGCAGTTCTCCCCCAACCCAAGTTAGTGCTACCTCTACTATGCAATTTGCTCCCCATTTCACCTTTGACCCTTGTATATAGTGCCCCAGCTGCCATTCCCCTAGCCTCATGTTAGCCCATGGTTACTGTATTGTATTAATTTTAGGATATTACTGCACTGTTTGCACATGGTCATTCCAAGCTGACACTGTAATTTTTATGCCTTGTTATTAGCTTGTGCCATTACTCTGAAATTCTGTATCTTGTTTTATGTAACTCCTTCCTTCAACTGGCACCTGGAAATGAGCTCTAGCGCAGAGTGCTTTCCCTGGATAACGATACGAAAGAAAGAAAGCAAGAAAGAAACATTGCCCCGCCGTACAGGACACACTGCACCTCGCCTTGGCTATCCTAAGTAAAGAACCTGCGAAGTTAAAGCAGTAGTACACGTCTCGGTGAAAATTTGACTACACTTTATTACATTTTAGACTGCCCCATTACCTCCAATCTTGTAAGAAAATCCCCTTTCCTCATTTGATGCCTGCTTGCTTTAGCACTTTACCATCAGAAATAATAAAAGGCATACTGCTTTTAATACCACTATCTGCTCAATGTCATCATTATTCCTAGTTGTTCTTCTGCTCTTAAGCACCCACTCTCCCATAAAATAAGGAAGCAGGCCGGACACATGCTGGTTCATTTTAGTCTCAAGAAAAGTGACGTTAAACAACTGATGTCCAAGAACTGCTGGAAATATCAAGACAAAACTAGGGATGGCCATATTACAAGGAACACTCCTTTTATTATTTAAATGCAAACAAAGCTGCTAAAACAGACTCAAAATGGGGACAAAGAGGTATCTTGCCAGGCCAGCGATAAGGGGCAAGCTACAACAGAATAAAAAAGTATGGTTACAGCTGTTTACCATTTAAAGCAAAAGGTGCATGTTACGGTGCAAATGCAGACCTACAGCATACAGTACTTCATTTCAATTTTAGATGGTCTCTTACCTCCACTCATGCACAATACCATTCATTCCCCATTTAAAATATTCTTAAGCATTCTTTCAGCTTTGAAATAATAAAAGGGGCACCCCTTTTAATATGGTTTAAACCAGGTTTTTAGGGTATCAATAAGGGTCAATCTTAAAATAAAAAATTCTGGTCAAATATTTCACCACTAACATGCACTGCTGCTTTAAGAGAACTGGATCATCTACTATGCAGAAGCTTGTTTCCTCATGGCACCACTGGATCACAGTCTGATGCTGATAGGTCAGCGAGTCTCACCTAATGGAGGATCTTATCCCTTTAGACTGATGTACTCATTGTAGTTATAAAAGCTGGATTTTTAGAAAGTGTGATCCACTCAGGATCTCCCCAGATGTCTGCTTCTTCAAGTTCCTATGCAGCTGTTCCTTTTAAACCTTTTTACTCAGCTATGATGCATTAGTAACTACCCCTCCCCTCCCTCTTGCAGCTGTTCAGGAGACAGAGGTAAAAATGGGAGAGAAGAGCTGGATGCACAGAGCAGCGAAATGTGCCAACATTAGGAACAACCCGAATAATAAGAGAATTCCCTCTTTACAGTTTCTGCACAAAAACTGCCAAGCTGGAAGTAAGACATTGTGTGGGGCCCAAAATGCTAACTTTAAGCAAGGGTATTGATATTTTAAGAGCCTTATGCAAATCACAGGAAGGAACAAAAGATTACTAGGAAGCAGGGACTGTACACTTTATTACACTATCCCCAGCATCCTACAGTTGCTGCTCTATCACAGCTCCAGATGGCTGCCAGTCCAGTTTGCTTATGGAAACCAATGCAGTCTCTAGTGATTAGAACTCATAATTGTGAGCCACAGATGATCCCAGGTTCTGATCCCACCAGGACCACTTACTCACTGCAGCTATGGCACCCCGAACAAGTCACTTAACCGCTCTGTGCTTCCTTCCCCCAGATACAGAACTGTGCAGAAGCAGGATCCCACTCTAAATAAGATGTTGCACCTTTGCTGGGGTGTCCTCAGAGAATAAACTGTAAAAACAAAATGTATGCCCTGCTCCCTACCCCCTCTATCTTTTATGGAGTTATTTGTCGCAACTTTTGCTGTTACATGGACAGAACATTGGGTCTCAGACCTTATCTCACTCGTTTCTGAGACACACACACACCCTGATAACTCATCTAAAGAGTAACTTGTGAGTTCAGGAAGGAAGGAAGGAAGAAATGGAGGAATTTGGTTTTAGATTTTATTTATTTCTAATTTTTGACCAGGAAAGGTACACTGAGCGGTGATATGTTGGTGCTGTGGCATGGGCTAGATGGATCTGTTTTACCAAGAGGGAAAATGTCCACGACCGCGAGGTTAAGGAAAGGTCAGGGGCTTAGTAACAGAGAAAGTAAGACATTTAAACACGGGGAGGTTAAGTGGCTGAATCAAGATCAAAGAGCAAGCGATGCTGCAGAGATTCAAACCCTGAATCTCCAGGTTCATGCTAGGGCTGCTTGGAATCTGCTGAATGGAAATCAGATTTGTTGGATTCTGACCCGGTATTTGGATTTGCAGTCCGAAAATCCTAATCCTAAACTCAATCTTCAAACCTATTTTTACACAGGCATTTAGAATTCAAAATCCAAATCCTAGATTGACTTTTTAGGTCCCTTTAGTATTTGAAATGGAACTGGATTAGGATCTGGAAGTTCCTACTATCCTATTTCCAAACACTGGATCAGAATCAGCCGATTCTGTGCATCCCTAGTTCATGCTCTGGTCACTTGGCTATACTCTGGTCAGAATCAGATTGTGTCAGCTACTAGCAAGTAGGGCTAGTGACCAGTTTTCACAGAAAGGGTGGTGGATGCATGGAACAGTCTACCTTAGGAAGTGCTGGATATGAATACAGTGCAGGGCTTCAAACAGGCATGTGATAGGCCTAAGGGAGCAATACAGATGAGTATGAATAGATAGGCCATTGACAGAGCAAAGGACGCTGGCACATTCATTGGGCAGACTGGATGGGCCTTGCGGTCTTTATCTGACATCAACTTCTAGGTTTCTATGAACATCCGCAGGCCCAGACTTTCACTGGCCCAACAGGTGTACTTACTAAAATGTTACTTTCTCTAGTATGAGCCAACAGGGCTAAATTAAAGGAAACTGTTACTAGCCTGACACAAAATCTAACATTATCTGGTTAGTGGGCTTGTGTCAGTTTCTGCCCCAGTACCCAGCCTCCCCCAGTAACTGCATAAAGAAAAACATCCAGCAGGACAGCGTGCCACTAGTTATACCCACTGATCTGCTGTAGGACATGAACAGCTACACATTCGAAGCAATGCACCTCTTCCTGCCAGCAGTCTGTGCAAGTTGGCTTGGGCTCTTCCTGTTAAAACAGCCCAAGATCACAGACTATAAATGCCAGATCCAGTTTTCAACAAACAACAAAGTCACTCGAGTTTTACTCGAGGCGTACATATATAACTTCTACCTCACAGAAAATTCAAGGCCAGTAATATATGGCCTTGGTAAATGGAAAATGCAGCTACACTGTTAAAAAATGGAATGGCAGTGGGTGGGGGGACAGTCCATTTCTGCTGGGACCTTCTCAAAGCTGTGTGCAAGTGTTTTGAAAATATCACATGACGGGGACATGTGTTAAAATTACAGCCAGTTAAGTTCTCTGCTAAGAAAAATATGTAGGCAATTTATGAAATACGCTCCAGGATGGAGATGCCTTAAGTAGAACCAGATTCTGAAAACAAATCCTTTTTTTGGGGGGAAAAGTGAAATTGAAAAAAAAAAAAAAAGAATAGTTCCAACCACATCTGGAGAGCAGGAGTTGAGAAGGGGGGTGGTCTGATACAATGCCAGGCCCTCTTTCGGAAGAACAGTATCATTTTTGTGCTACAGTGACTGTGCTCACCAATTGTCCTTTCAAGGAAATGATTCTGCGTACTGCCAAAGGCAATAATGGAACCATGTTTGTAGGCCAACAGCTGCGCTGGGGACTGCTCTCACAAGCCTTGATAGGCGTTCCATTGTTTGATTGATTTTTATGTAACTAAGAAATGCACATCACAGGAGTTGCTGCAAGACACACTTGAAATGGCAGCCTTAATTGCTCACGCATTCATCTATTTGGATCCGTTTACTTTATGACACCTAGGAGCCTCCGTTTCTTTCACTTTTTGTCACTGTCCCCACAAGCTTGTTAATTCTGAGGCCGGATATCTCTCAACACAGCATGCAAACAATAGTGTTGGCAGTGCAATACCCGGTAACCTGAAATTGCTGGAGATACCGCTCCATATAGCCTGGTAGGATTACAGGCTCCATAGCTCAGTGGTTAGAGCACTGGCCTTGTAAACCAGGGGTTGCGAGTTCAAATCTCGCGGGGGCCTGAAATTGTACTCCTTAAAAAAGAAGTAAAGACTGAAGGACCATTTAAAGTTGGAAAGCTCTTCCATATAAAGTATTGTGCTTACCTGTAGGCGGCAGCTGTCCAGAGACACTTATAAGTCCTCTCTTTAGGGCTCCCTTTGCTCTCTCCTGTACCTGCAACTACCCCCCCCCCCACCGCAAATATACAAAGAAGCCAGCAGAATAATGCCATTTAGGCCACCTAGTCTGCTCCTGTTGCAGG
Source organism: Neoceratodus forsteri (assembly GCA_016271365.2). NCBI lineage: Eukaryota > Metazoa > Chordata > Ceratodontiformes > Ceratodontidae > Neoceratodus > Neoceratodus forsteri. Next base: position 1,488,657,950 of record CM057455.1, on the reverse strand, counting down.
GTCCACAGCTTAAGCTTCTGACCCTGCCCCAATCCTTCCATCCTTTCTGTCTGCCGCTCCCATGATCCTTACTTTCCCCTTATGTCTATCCCAGCCTCTCTTGAAGCTGCCCACCGTCTTGTTATATTAATGGGCTTCAGTGCAGTGGTAGAGCTACAGATTACAGACTACCAAGCAGTAGTGAGTATGGGATCCAGGTTTGATCCCCAGTGTGCGAGACATTTTAAATTGCAAGATGATGCACCTAGGGAATAAGAACCCCGGGATGGAGTACTAGATGGGAGTGGCGAGACTCAGTACCACAGCTGAGGAATGAGACCTTCAAGCTGTCATCAGCGACTCCCTAAAGCAATGAGTCAGTGCAGCAAGGCTTCGAGCAAGGCAAATAGGATGTTTGGATGTATCCAGAGGGGTAGTGATAGCAGAAAAAGGGAAGTAATACTTCCCCTATCTAAATTCTTGGTGAGGCCATACTACCTGCAGTATTGTGCCCAGTTCTGGGGTCCTCACTTCAGGAAGGATAGGGACAGGCACCAGACAGTGCAGCACAGAGTAAAAAATATGATTCAGGGCCAGCAGGGCAGATCCTATGAGGAGCACCTCAAGGCACTGAACATGTAACTTGCTGGAGACCAGAAGGGAGAGGAAAATTCCTACAAGGAATTAACAGGGTGAGCTGCGGTAATGCCAGCTTGCAGTCATGTGGTTATGAGTGGAAGCTAACAGGAGGGAGGTTCAAGTGGGACATGAGGAAATGCTATTTTACAGAAAGGGTAGTGGAGCCATGGAACGGGCTGTCAGCCAAGGTGGCGGGTGCAAAAACCGTTAGTGGTTTTAAGCATGACGGGGACTAGATGAAGGGTATATAGTGGTTGTTCAGACCATCAGAATTTGGGAAGACAATGGAGGGGGCAGTGGGAAGGGCTAGGACCTTAGAGAACATTAGACCCCAGGGCTAAATAGGAAACTCGGGCAGACTGGACAGACCTTTTGGTCTTTTTCTGCCATCACTGTCTATGTTTCTGCAGGTCTAAATGTCTTTTCAATAGTCTTTGGTCCCGTGGATTCCAATTAATTAAATTGATTATGCTTGGCATCACATCAAGGCAACTCCAGCAGTTGAGAATCTGAGGCTCCATAGACTCCACAAATCGACTGAGATTTGGTAGATGTGTCTCGGCCCCAGAACACTGGCTATTCAAATTTGGATAGTCTGACCTTTATGCAGTTCTGGCCACTCTAGCAAGCAAGTGCACACTGCATCCCAGTTTTGGCCACTGGATGCGTTTTGAATCAAAGAACATCCTACTGCTGTAAGGTTTCTTTGCATGCACTTGATAGAGTAGTTACTATGGTACTGACTGTACAGCTTGACTTGCACTACTGCTGTTACCTTATTACGGATTGCATGTATTACTGTCTTGCACTGTTCGCCTCCCCAACCAAGGACACATCTGGAAAGAAGTTGTTCTCAGCTCAGTATGCCTTCCACTGTAAAACTTTTAAAACTAAAATAAATAAGACAATTACCAAATCAAATGGCCCGCTCTTCTGCCCTTCCTAAGCAGAATGTATACCAGTGTTCCCATTTATTATTTTAGCATGGTGAGCAACTACCTTATATTTTTTACCCTATACATTTTCTTTCTTTATTTGTTTAACCACCAACCGATATTTATGGCCACTACCCCACTTTTTTCTTTTGTTATACAATCCTCCAAAATGGTCTCCTCTCCACCCTTAATTGCACTACTACCCCTGTTGTAATACCAGGGATCTATACCTTGCTTAGACATCACTTATGCACATGAATAGCGCATACAGGCAGTCCAAGAAATAATCTGCCATTGGCCCCAAATCACCAATGCAACCAAAGTATATTCCCAAGTATTGGGGAACCCTGACCAAAAATCTGATTCAAAGATTATCTATACTGGTTTCACATCCAGTGACAAAGTGTGCAGTTCAGGGACCTGATGGTGTGATGTCCTATCCAAAAGAATGCAAACTCCAACATGGGGAGCTGGCTTTGCAAAGCCCAACCTGAAATTATCCCATTACAGCAGCATACACCTTTGTGTCTAGAATGCACCATTCTTCGTCCTGGATTCAGGTCTGCAGACAGGAGTAAAATCCTAATAGCTTTGGTAATTTATAGTCCTCGCCATTCCACTGATGTAGTAAGCACCATCTGACATGAAATTAAATCAGCAGGATATGTTACTGTAGAGTACAATTTATAAAATGTAGGAAAAGGAGAACTCTTGTCGAGACTCTGTTGGACACAGTAAGAGAATATTTAATGTATAGCTTTTAAACTGCATAGTACATAAACCCCAAAGGCTTTGCTTAAAAATCAGCTGCAACGCTAATGCTGCCCTTGCTGTTTTAGAAAAAAAGCAAGCACCGATTTACCAGATTGATGGTATCAGAGGTCAGTAAGAGAGTCAGACACAAAAGGTCTTCAGTAAACAGCAGTTAGCTATTTTATACAGCTTCAAATCACTTCTTAATTTCTTTCAAGTACTACGTCTAAAACACAAGGGAAAGGCTGCCCTCCATGGTGAATACTGGCCTTTTCTTTAACTAAACAAGAGAGCTGAAATATGCTCTGAACAGATTGTCAGACAGTTCGTCCTGGAGGAAAGTTAAAAAGTACAGATGGGTGTCAAAAATAGCCAAGTGTCAACTCTGCTGAATTATCTCCATTCCAGCACATGCTCATGGCCACAGCTGTCAGAGCAGTTGCTGTACTACTGGATTGCAGGGATTTTAGTCCTCAGAGCTGACAGGCATTCGTTGAGTATTGTTTTAAAATCCCTCCTAGAACTCTGGGTATAATAGCCACCAGTTCAGATTAGATTGCTAGAACTGCAGTGTACTGTATTCCTTATCTTCATGTCAGGGTCATAAAAGTGATGCATTTTTTTCTTACTGTATGATTGTTCGTTTAGTTGTATTTTGGTAAGTTACTGCAATATATGTACGCTGACGCCTCTTGCACTAGGACCCTACTGTAAATGAGACCTTGTCTAAGTGGGCTATGTTATAGATCTTGGGATAGATGGATGGATGGATAAATAGACTACAAGAATAGGTGCATAGCGGGGATTAGCATGTTAGCTGCAAATGTTAACCTCAAAGACTAGGACTTCAAAGGGAATGGTGCAGAATACCAGTTTCAAAAGGTGACAAAACATTTTGGAAGCATCCGACACATTTGAGTTCATGTCATCCAGTTCGTAACAAAAAAAAAAACAAAAAAAAAAAAAACTACAAATGACAGGTGAGTTTCCATGGGCAGTACAAACAGGACTTAGAACCTGCCCATTAACCCTTAGAAGACTGTGGTATATATATATATATATATATATATACGTCCAGAATCTATATATGTTCACACATATTCAGTTCTCAAAGGGCCTTGCATCAGCTGGAGAGGGTAGATAATAAAAACGAGAAAATGCCGTAGGAATAATGCCACAGATCATTCATAAATAAGACAAGCCAGTGCAAGGTACATGTTTTAATCCACAACAAAGTATAAGTCAAGCATTTTTCTCATCATTGCTTAGCAAGTCCAGGACCAATACCTAGCAAGTCACTAGTTCTACAAACACTTTCACTGGTAAGTCTGTATTATGTAAAACAGGATATTATAGGAATTAGACTGATATAGCAAAAATGTATGCTTCCAGTTTAGTGAACACAAATATCAGTCGCGGACTTGATATAAAAACAACTGTACTGATCCTTGATCAGTGTGCCAGATGCCAATTTGGATGGCTCCACAGTACAGTCCATTCTTTGGGTTCTGCGACAAACATAGAAGTCCCCAGACCCAGGACTAGTGGAATTTTCCACCCTTGCAAAGTATATGGGACCTGATACATTGTAGTGTATACCATGAACATTTACTATGTGGCTTTTAAGGAGGCAGTATAGCACAGTGGGTTAAGGCTCTGAGCTGCACATCTGGAGACCTGGGTTTGAATCCCACAGCTGCCTAGGTGCATGCTGTGTGATCCTGAGCAAGTCACTTAACTTCCTTGTGCTCCCAGGTCGCATCTGGAAACAAGCTTCGGCTTAGTGTGCTACTCCTGGTTACACAATGTTCCCTTTCCCTTTCCTTTCAAACAGTTGTTTAAAAATGTAGTCGTCCAGGGGGTTTGCCACTGGATCGCATGCATTTTGCAGCAGCTCTCACAGAATCCAAAATTCTTGCTGATTGAAACTGCTATTTATAATTAAATAATAGCTTTTTTTTTTTTTACACCAGAATCAGAACCTCCACAGTAAGAGAAGCAGATCAGTACCACATTTGCCATGGGGCAGCCAAAGGGAGCAGCAGGAGGGTCCGCTCGGAAATCTTCACAGCCCACGCAGTCAAGTGCACAGCAATCATGTCCTGCCGCTACGACTGGTACTGGAGACCAGCCTCCCTGAGACAGAGTCCTAAAAGCCACGGGGCACCTTGACAAGGAAATTGAAAATATCCTTGAACATCTGAGTTTGCTAAAACTGAGGGCTCCATCGCTACAGCTAAAGAAGCAGAGAAGTGCTCCATGACAATGCAAGCAGTGGTTGCAAAGATTGCCACCGAGAACCCCCATCTTCACTTCCATTTAGAGATACTGGAGACCGGGCTCAAGCCACGAACATCCGGATGATCGGCCTCCCTGAAAGAGTCGAGGGGGAGGACCGGACAGCTTTTATTAGTACTTGGCTCACAGAGTTGATACAAGGAGATCTGGCATAGCTCCATCTGACATCCCAAAAGTTTATTGAGTAAATTTTCAGGCCCCACCATTGAACAAGGACTCCCCTCGCACAGTTTTGATTGTGACTACTGGTGTGGAGGTATGAGACAGAATCTTACACTAGGCCAGAATTATTCACTCTTTATAACTTGAGGGCACCAATATTACATTGTTCCCAGATTTGTCATACACCACTCGAACTCGGCACAAATTGTTCGACCCACTGCAGCAGTAACTGAGGACTCTGGGAGTCATACACTTGCTTCTTGCTCCAGCCCGCCTTTGTATTACCTACAGTGAAAAAACTTCAATTACTGACCCTCAAGAAGCAAAAAAGTGGGTGGACAAAACTGTGATAGAATTTCAGCCAGTTGTCCAGGACTGTAGAGAAGAGCTGTCTCACTGGCACAGAGACTGCTCCCTGAGGTGCTTTTAGGACTTTCTTTTCCTGTCAGACACTGTTGTTACTTGTGCTGGGTTATGGGCTCCGATTTGTTTATACTGCCTAATCGCATATCGTCTTATCCCTAGTATGATTCTTAAAAGGGCTTATGACCCGGGTAGGGACTTCCGATTACCAAGTTACTGCATTAGCTTTTTTTTCTTATTGCGGCTTGCTGTTTATTATATTCTCTACAATGCTTTTACAAAATTTAAAATGTCACGGAGTTCTTCATTGTGCCACCATGTCCTAAAGCCTTACGGCAAGAAAAAAACAGTCATTACTATACAGATGTGCAGACATTACTGTTTGGTAGAGCAGTCACCACTCTATTCGTTATTATGCTGTTGAATTTTCTTTTTCTAGGAGACATCTGCTCTACAGATTCCATAAAGCGATGCTCGCGCTACATGGGCAGACCTCAAAGTATAAGCAGAAGAGGGGAGAAGTGGTTTATGAGCTTAGTTTTTCTCAGATTGGCATTTTTGGGGGGGTTCTTATAGAAGTTTGCATTCAGAACTCCTTTTTTCTTCCCTAAAACTAAAATGGCTAGGTGGAAACAGTGACTGAATTATAGTCACTTCAATCAATTCTGTTTTATGGTACATGTTTTGTTTTCTTCTATAGGTCATGGCTCGGTATGCATACGTGTACATAATGTCTTGTAACTGTTTTACATAAATGTTGATTACCCCATGTGCTATATCACATATAGATTACAAAAGCTGGATCCTAAAATGAGTGTATTTGCATATTAATGTAAGTATATATATGGGATCTATTATTGCATCTGTTACTGGAATGTACAGTTTCAAAAGCTTAATAAATAAAGTAAAAAAAAAAAACAAAAACATGTAGTAGACCAGTACTGGAAGAGAACCGCTGCTTTTCTAAAAATAATTTTCCACGGTCTTATCACAAGCAGGTGAAGTACATTATTATTAGTAGTATTTTATGTGTTTACCCGCAGTAAAGTGTCAGTTGTCCTACAGCAAGGAAGAATGCAGCTTTAAGTATTATGTTCAGGTAAGATGAGCAGTAGAGGAGTAAACTGGTAGTTAGCAGGCCTTGGTCAGTACCTATTCCAATCAATATGCTTATTGTGCAGCCTTTTAAATCCTCTTAGCCCCATGCACTGAACAAACAGAGTACTCCTCTCCTGTCACAACCTGCATCCCCAGAATCAACAAACATGCCGTTGGTGGAATACGACCACACATCAACACCCCAAAGAAAAACATTCTTCAAACAACTGGCAATACCTACATGCACAACTGTGGCAGCAGCAAGCCAACAGATACGGTTTCAAAACACCATCTGGGAGGTGGACAGGCTTGGCGTTCAAGTACAGCCTCTCCTGTCTGTCCCAAACCAAATAATCCACAGAAGCAACCAGCTGGAGGACCCCCCCCCCTTTCTGTCCGTTTCTTATTTTATCTACTAGAGGGCTGTTCTACTCAGCCACATGACTGTGTCCAGTCCTCACATGAAGCAAACCAAATACACTACAGTCTCTCCCTCAGACTGCCTGACAAGCAATGTGCCTGTTTACACTCAGCTAGTCTATAGGATCGATGTACTCACAATGCTCACCAATCCAAAGATAACATTACAAGACAGGAAATCAAGAGCTACACACGGACATCATCTCCCCCAACAGCACTGTTACTAGAGTATTTAAACTGTCACATTCTGCATCAAGCTTTTTCTGACAGGATCCAAAGATCTGGCACTTGAGCTGATGACAATTTAAGATTCTAAAGAAAAGATTTGCATCCCTTGTTCAATGAACATGTTACTGCATTCTTGTGAAAATTACACAAATGGCACAAGACTTTTTTTTTTTTTTTTACTCCTTGTTATTCAAGTTGCAGCACTGTATATTATACACAACATTTCCTTCGGACAGTCTCTGATCATTCGGCACTAGAAGGCACTCCCTATAGAGGACAGGTATGGATTAGTATCAGGTTTACACACACAACAAACACATGCAATGATCAGTGGGATCCTTACTAAAACAAGACAATTTTTAACTCACCGGGCATCTTCTCTTGATATATATAAATCACACTAAGTAGCTCTCGTTGGAAATGAAGCTTATTTAGAGCACATAGCCTCCTGCTCTGGAATGAACAAGATCACAGAGGGCCATCAGGACAGGCTGTGGCAGCCTAGCTGGAGGCAGGATGCTGGGCGCGTGCGTTTGCCAGGCAAAGACAGATGGAGAGCTGACACTCCGTATTGCACTTGGAGCAGAAATGTGAATGATGACAGGAGCACATGTGGCCTTGAACCCAGCCCTGTCTCTTCAGGCAGAACAATGACAGGGGCGTTGTGTGCGCACATTATCACAGCCCATGCTCCCCTCCGTTGACTTGTCCTAGTGTCTACCTTGCACAGCAAGCTCTCAAGAAGGGAGGAAGAGGATGCAAAACACACAGCACAGCCGTCCCAGCACTGAAAGGCTCAGTCCTGTAGGTTTATTCACTTGAGCAAACCTGTCACTCAGCTTATTGTCTCATCTCTCACTCTTTATTGAACCTTTTCTGTGAGATCTAAAGAGAAGGTACACGTCCAGAATAGTATTCCACAAAATAAAATGATTCCTCTGAAAGGTAGTATGTATAGACGGGTCACAGGATATTGCACGCCATCACCCTTTACTTAACCCATGATCTTGTTTTTTTTTTTTTTTTTTTTGTTCGAAGCATTCTGGTTAAAAAAACAAGTGACAATGCTACACGCTCCTCCCACTTTGATTTACAGTATTAATTCTGTACTGTTACACCATCAGTGGGTTAGGGCCAGGGGTTGTTTCAATTACAGCAAGGATCTTTTATAATTATACAGCTGCCTCGCGGGCATCCTTTTCCCACCGCACATTTCCAACCCGCTTGCTTCTAGCACTGATAAAGCCGAAACATGGAGGAAGGCACACAAAACTGCAATCTTCTGAAAAACTTTCAAGAGATTAATGGATACAGCATTCCTGCTAGTACAGTACCACTGACCAGCCCCTGCAAACTCCTGACATGTTTATCCACAACATGACTAGCCCTCTTCCTGACTTAGGTTTATTATCCCTTTCCAAGCCTGACTTAGTGACACCATGGCATAAGAAACCACAAGTCTCTGTTATATGGCTGTATCAAAAAATGGATATTTTTCACACTGTAGTTACTGTTAAGGCCATCGTATAACTTCCCTCCATATTTACATCATCCATCCATCTCACCCCCCGGGTCAATCACCTACCTCTGTATCTACCTTTATATGTATCTCAGTCTCTATACTCAGCTCTTCATTCTCCATATAGACAGATTATTGCTACAAACACGAACAGCTTTAGCAGACAGGATGAAGTCATGACTGAGCTGATTTACTATACCTTTCCAGGGCTAGTCCAATCCTCCAGAGAGACAGACAGAGAAAACATTCAAAGTCAAAAGTCTTCAGGAGTCCTGCATGTGTAATTCTTTGCCAGTGGTGAAATGATGGACCTTTTCTTTGGTGCCGTTAACTCTTGCAGCCCCTGAACTGTGCTTACATACCACTTCTCCGGGCTGACTCAGCTGCATATGATTAACATATGTCTGTGCTTTCAGCCCCTGTCATTTTGAATGCCATTCCTTCTTGCAGACGCCTTGAACCACTGATGAAATCCATGTGAGAACACAGGGAAAACAGATCCAATTTTTTTCCCCCCTTTTTACAAGTGTGCCCTGTTCACACAAGAGTCATTCTGTGTCTCTTTTTGACAAATGATATCAGTTAGCCAATGCTTCAGCAAGGTTGCAACCAATAAGCTCTACCTAATGTAATGAAGCCCCTTTAAAGGGCTGTCTATTGTCAGAAGCAACTTAAAAGGCCGCAAGCAACTATGATTGCTCTCTGTTCTACCACTAGTAGAAATAATCAAACGCCTGTGCCAGACAAGAGCCCTTAAAAGAATTCAGGCATTTGGCATCCTCTCATTTTTCATAATATACAGGAAGAGTCAAACATGCTATTGTGAGAGGGATCATACGGCTTTTTTTTTTTTGAAAAGCAGATCAGTCTTACAGATCCAAGTTCAGCCGTTCAGGAGAACTGCAAATCCTGAAGGATGAGGAGTCCCCATACGTTCAAAACCACACTTCATTCTATTTCATAAAATGCTGTGTGTCTGAACACCAGCAAATTTAGAGGTGCTAAATTGTAGCTCTGAAAATTGTTTTATACATTTAGTCTACGATTATATGATTAAATATATTTTCTAGGTGCAAAAAAAAAAAAAAAAAGGGACTTTTTAAGCTGTTATCAGACTACAGTTATTGCTGCTTTAAATTGATACACGCCAACAAAGCCTGGGTCCCTGGAGATTCTCACCTAGAAGCCTGCCTGCGGAAGGAGCTGACAGAATGCCTGTGCATCTGAGACTGCTTCAGCATTTTCCCAAGCAGCCAGCTGCAGCAGTCAGTCCCCCCCCTTATTATTTAATAAAACGAGACAGACTCCAACCCATTTGCCAGTCGTCCCTGAATAAATATTTCTTGGTATGTATTTTTTATGCAGCCACTTAAAGGCTTCTATAATGCTTCTGCGTCATTTATTAAAGCATAATAATGCCAAAAGTTGTAACAGTTTAAAAGAAACAACATTAATGCGAAGTGCACAGTCAGGCTTTGATCAAACAGGAAGAGGGCTAAATAAGCTATGTAAAAATATAAGCAATGTATATTTCTTACATTTATTTATTTTTTTTTATTTGGGGTAGTCTTCTTACTGCTAGGTGAAGTATTTTACAGTAAATGCTATCCATCTATGACAGTAACAAAAGGTCATTAGATTAAATGCTACATTTAATGATAGACTACACCTGGGCACAGGTTAAAAAAAAAACATAGAAGGCAAATACTCCTAAATGGATGCCTGGGACTGCAATATCCTTAATAGTTTCTCTCCAACACTTCATTAAAATAGCATCTTCCAAGCTTATTTGCCCCCCCCCAACAGAATCGCACTTTTGATTTCCACCTGTGACATTCTGAGTCTTCCATGCTTTGCACCCCATCCCCTGCAAACAGAGATCCACCTTGACTGTACAGCAGCATGCCACTAGTCAAATAACTTTGTTTTCAGCTATCAGGACAGATCTCAGCATGGGGAATCACAGCGCAGCTGCCAATTGGTACCCAGTAATACAAGTCACAAGAAACACAAGTTACCAGGGACCAATGAATGGGGAAAGTCATTTTTCTTGGCGCCATGGAGGGGGAAAAAAAAAAAGTCCCTTGCTAAAAGGTAGGACTAATCCAGTAATTACTTAAAAATATATCACTTACCAAAAGGCAGTAAAAGGTCACTGAAATGCATCTGGGCAGTGAGAGAGACAGCAAGCCTTCTCTAGCAGTGTAGCAGTAATCTGTCTCAGGACTTTGTCTCCTTTGGATCTTTCCAACGTTCTTTCTCCCACTACTTATAAACCCTTGGTTGTGATACATTGTGAATTCATGACTTCACACAGTGGGATTTAAGTGAGTTAATTCAAAGGCGCTGAAACCTCATTGAGCCTAGTTGAAAGCAATACACCCAACCAAATACTCTTCTACCCCATCTGCTCGGGCCTGCCACAAGCTTTTCAATGCAAGGGAATTAATAGTTTCAAATATTCAACCCAGTCAAATAAAGGGACTCATTTAAGCAATGCTGCATTAACAGAGAGAAGAAAAACACGCAAAATAGGTCTGAAAGGAGCATTTTACTCCTAGCTGTCTTTAACAAAGCTGTATACAGCTTATTCTGACTTTTTTTGTGCAAGACTTGATATACTGAAAGAGACAGCACTCAATGATCGTCCAACGAGCCATTGATGGATGGTCATTAGGACCCCACTCAACTCATGGTGGGCTTGATTTCGACAAAGTGACACACCAGCTTGAAAGGACAGACATACTGATGTCCAAATTTTCCTGCTTGCTTGTTCCACTTTCACTCTCGGCCCACTGGCCATCAATTGAGGCTGACATATTGGAAAATAATCTTTTATGGGTGAATGCTAGCAAACCAAATGGAGGCATTAGTGATGCTTTCAAATTCAAATCTGCCAGTTTTGTCAGCCTCTAAAGGTTCTGATTTTCCACCCAGCTGGAAACTATTAGTGTTTCCATAAAGCCTCCCACTGGCAGGCAAACCCACCTCATGTGAGATCAGTCAGGGGACAAGAGCCACTCTTGCAGAACCTGGTCAACTATCCCTCTTCTTTAACCCAACTTATCAACAGTTTGTGATGGACACTGCAGCCGATAAGGAACCCCGGAGATACTGCTGGCATCTTCAAATGCGTCCTAGGCTACATGCTAAAGCAACATGGTTCCAAGTATACGGATGGGTTCCTGCTTGCACTGGTGCAATATATTTTAAAAGGCTACAAATATTTAGGATACATGGAAGCATGTATACAATTCTGAAGTGTAGCTGAAGAAAACAATGCTTGCATTAAGAACTAAGATGCAAAGCTAAGTGACCTAGCAGAGGGGAGGAATTTCATTATACAACCCTCTTTTTTTTTTCTCTGTCTTATTTTTATCAGTCTCTCTGTATTTACACACACACACACACACACACACACACACACACACACACACACACACACACACACAATTAATACAGGACACACACATATTATAAATACAGGACACATGTATTCCCCCCTTGCTTTTGGCTCCTAGTTTGTCTATATTACAGATTACACAGCTGAATGGGTTTTATGGCTTTTAACTATGCATTTATAACATTTTGCTCTGCCCACATTTATTGAGTCACTCCTACTGATGAAAGGTGTCTTCTTCCTATGCACCCATACATTTCCAGTGGTGCATGTAAAGAACTTGATTGTGCGCACTTGATCTGTGCTGTTAATGGGCTCCACAAACTCCACTGACAAAAGTAAAATAAGGACAGCGTCCAAAAAGTATGTTATTACTGACACTCTACACGTAAAATGTTGTTAACCTTGAGACCTGAACTGAAATAAAACGGTGTCACAGTTAAGTAATGTCATAAGTTTGCTTAAAATAAGCACTGCTCACGTTGGAGTGCCCCATGTTTGTGAATTATATTTGAGGGTTTTCTTGTTGGCTCATTACAGGGCATGAATCCTGCAGCACATTTTCCATTTTCTGCTTCTGGGTATTTGCTGTGGTTGTGTAGAACGCTGAATGCATTATCATATAAAAACTCAGCAAACATCATAGCTAATATTAGTCCCCCCCCCCCCCAAACACTTGAGGTTTGGCAAAAGAATTATGGAAGAATCGTTTGGAAAGAATAATTGAAGGAATGTATCCTGAGATTGCGGGATTCTAATGAGGCAAGATGGCTTTTAAAAACATTTTTTTTAACAAATCATTTCATGCTGGCTATTTACAGAGCATTCAGTCTGACTGTTATGTGATGGGCAATGCTGATATCTTGCATCTATCCTTATCCTCTTTAGTTTAAAGCCATGTTTTCACAGCTGATGCACTACAACTTCTGCAACTGCTGGGAGCTATCTTTTTTGCCTAGACAGACCCTCTCCAGCGGTAGACAGCTCCTATCAGTGCCAACGGAAGATGCGCTGGAGAGGGGCCATCAATCCGCATAGGAGAGGAGGCAGCTTGCACTATTAAAGGGGCATTGTCAGCTTTCAGGAATGAGTTGGACATATTTTGAGCCATACAAAACATTGTAGTGTGCTTATTAGAATTAACTTTCCTCTATTCAGCAAAGTTAGTCCCAGATAAAACATGTGCTCTTGCATGTTGAATTTGTTGAAAGAAAGCTGAAGATGCGACTCTAGGCATGCACATTAGTGTCACGCTAATGCACATGCCCAGAGTCATGGTTGCAACATTCCTTCAACAAGCGCTCATTTTTATCTGAGATTGTCTTTGCTGAATAGAGGAAACTTAAGTCTAATAGGCACACTACATGATTGTCCTCTTCGGGTAGTGCTTTGCATTGCCAGGTCAATGCGGAATAAGACTACTATTACAGCAGATTTCATATCGTCTTCCTCGGTCGATTTGGCTTGCTTCACAGAGACCTGGTTGGGGGACGATGTTGGTCCGATTCTGGAGGCAGTTGTCCTGGCTGGGTCCTCTGTGGCACACTGCCTGAGGAAGGACCAGGGTGGGTGGGTTTGCCATCTATTTTAGAATTCAGTTGAATCTGGTGGTGCACCCAGTCGGAGACACCTCATCATCTGAGTATGTCGACGTGTGTGGGGGTCCAAGTACCAGTTTCAAAATCCTCCTCATTTACTGCCTTTTGGGGAGCAAAGGAGAATTCTTGTGGGAAACAATGGAATTTGTCTCCAATAGGGTGTTGGAGTTGCCAAGATGGCTTGTTCTTGGCAACTTCAGTGCCTGAGTTGACAACAAATCTTCACATTTTGGACAGGATTTCCTCCCAGGGAATGAAATCACTGGGGCTGGCACAAGCTGTTGCTGCTGTGACTCATCAAACACAGGTATGCTCTGGATGTGGTATTCTCCTGAGGACTTGAGGTTGATAACCTCAGGGTGGATCCAATCAGTTGGTTAGACCATCGCACCACTGGGTTTGACTTCAGGGCACCCCTCTATAGTCCACCTTCCATGGAGACAGTCCAATACTACCTTTTGTGAGGGCTTAGGCATAAAGGAATTTTGGCAGTACTGGACTGCTCAAGTATATTTACAGCATCTGCGGTGGTGGTGGAGGCACTGACAGCCTTTAATAGGGCTGTTGGTGGTGCCTTCGACCTTGCAGCACTAGTCCATGTATGCCCACTAGTTTCATACTTCTGATTGCCATGGTATGATGGTGAACTGAGGGCGATGAAGGCTAGGGGTGGAGGTTGGAGCAGCACTGTAGATCAGAGCAGAGGAAAACAAACTGGTTTTGAATATTCACTATGGTGAATATCAAAGGGCAATCTCACATAAGAAGGCAGAATTTCTGTCCAGGGAGACTGTGGCAAAGAAGGAACAGACCTGCTCAGCTTTTCTGGGTGGTGGATAGGCTTCTCCATCCAGCCTGGCTTGAGCCCATGAAGGCTGTTTCAGTTGACAAGGGCAAAGAGATTGTTCAGTTCTTTTCCAACTGAGTGTCCGCTATTTGATCCTCAATCTCACCAGTGGGGTCATATGGGCCCAATAGTGTCGAGTTGGGAGGTCACACTTGCAGTCAGTGAACACGGGGAGAATTTTGGCAGGTTTCAATCAAAGAGGTTGTAGATGTGATCTTGAGGTTGTGAACAACCTATTGTGAACAGGATTCAGGCCCAGCCCGGTCACTGATTAGTTGTGTCAGGCAGTTGGACCCAGTGTTCACTGGATGCTCCCTTTCAGAGGGAATTATTCCCATCTGCACTGAAAATTGCATTGGTGAAACCCCTTCTGAAAAAACATCACTGGGCCTGGATATCTTGGCGAATTACTAACCAGTCTCTAACCTGATATTTTAGGCAAGGTTATTGGGAAGGAAGGTAGTTGCGTTGCAGCTAGAGGCACACCTTTCAACCTTTTATATCCATGAGCCTCTCCAGTCTGGATTTGGGTCAAAAGCATAGCACAGAGACAGCACTGATCAGGGTGCATAATGACCTTTTTAAGGCAAGAGACAGGGGACACAGGCAATACTTGCTCTCATTGATCTCTCTTCAGCGTTTGATGCCACACACCATGGGAATTTATTGGACCAACTCAAGGAGGTAGTGGAACTCGCCAGCAAAGTCATCTGCCAATTTGAAGTCTATCTCAGGGGCAGTACACAAAGGGTGGTAATGGGGTGGTTCTCTTCCTACTCAGTGGACCTGCGCTGTGGTGTACCCCAGGGGTCGTTCCTCTCGTCCATGCTGTTTGCAGTTTATATGGTACCCCTAGGAAAGATCATCAGATGGTATAGAGTTGGGTATCACTGCTTTGCAAATGATTCCCAGCTCTGTCTTTTGCATCCAAGACAATTAGTGCTTGGCCAAGATCACAAACTGGATGTCTTCGAGCTGGCTAAGACTTTACCCTGACAAAACTGAAGTACTGGTGACTGATGAGTTGAAGTGGGGAGGGGTGTATCAGCAGTTGGGAGGGAGGGAGGGAGATGAGGCTATGCCTTGATGCTTTCATGCTTATGGCTGCTGCTAAGGTTAAGAATCTGGGTGTCGTTCTGGATGAAGGGCTGACATTCGAGGCTTAGGCACTGGCAGCAGTCTGGAATGCCTTGTATCATTTTAGGAATATCACCCGGATTCAGTCCCTTATCCCATCAAAAGACTTGCCCTCAGTTGTGCATGCGTTTGTGACCTCAAGGCTCGATTACCGTAACACTATTTACCTCGGGGTCAGTGGCGGTGTGTTACGGCACTTGCAGCTGGTGCAGAACATGGCTGCTGAGGGTGCTAACTGGCTTCCTAGGTAAAGCCATATTTCCTCAGTGCTGCATGAACCACACTGGCTGCCAGTGCAGTGGCATATCTCCTATAAAACTGGCTTACTAATTTACAAGGCACTATAGGGGCTGGGCCCAGTTACCTGCATGACCTCCTACAGCCCTTCAGGCCCATGTGCTCCATTCACTACACTGAGGAGGGTCTCCTTGTGGTCCCCAGGTCAAGACTGAAAACATCTGGGGACCGAGCTCTTGAAGCGGCACGTTCTATGCTACAGAATCCCCATCCAGGGACAGTAAGGGAGGCTCCTTCGGTGGAGAGTTTTAAAAGGGGCCTTAAAACATTGTTACTTTCTCAGGCTTTTGGGGTCTAAATCTCCACTGACATAAAGATGTGACCTTTCAGCTGCAATATAATTTTTTTTTTTTTTTTTTTAACCCACCTTGAGCCACCAGACTGCCTACCCTTGTCACGTCAGGCATCCTCCTCGGGTCTCCAGCCACCATCTCCAGGGAATCCATCGGCTCCTTTTTCGGGTCCTGCGGCTTGCCCCCCGTGGTGGGGTGGAGGGGAGCTCTCCCCCTAGCTCAACCCCGCCCAGAGTCAGGATCCAGTGTGCCGCATACCCATGGAGTCAAACCGGTCCCCCCCCCCATTAGAGATGGCCATCAAGCCACCGCATCTGGTGCCCATATTTCCACTTTTCTTCCCCCATTCCCAATGTCTGTGGCATGCAATGACACCCAAGGACCCGAGCGCGCGCATGTCCGCATGCCCCCTGATCCTGGCATCCTCCACAGCCCATCCCCACAGATCCTGCGATTGCTCCAGTGATCCCCAGCCGTCGCCAGAGGTGGCCCGAGCACCAGCAGAGGTACACCCCCCCTCTCCGGAGAAGGAAAGCAGTCCTACGGATGCTCAGTCCTTCTCCTTCCCTGATGACCCTGGCTCGTTCCCGAACCTGGGTCACCAGCATGGAGTGAGGTTTGGCGTCCAGCACCCCAACCCTCAGCACCAACGGGCCGGCTTGCAATATAATTTTTTTGATTTATGGGTTGTTTTATTTTGGAATTTGTACTCTGTACTGGCACCCTGGGCCTCCGGGAAAGGGTGTCATAAATAAATGAAATCTTCTACTACAACTACTACAACAACTACTACTAGAACTACTGCTACAACTACTGCTACTAGAACTACTATTACAACTATTACTGCTGCTAAAACTACTGCTACTACTACTTCTGCAACTGCTACAAGTACAAATACTGCTACTACTACTACAACTACAGCTACTGCTACTACAACTGCTACTACTACTACTACTGCTCCTTCTACAACTGCAACTACTACAGTGTTTCATATGGCTCAAAATATGTCCAGCTCATTACTGAATGTACCTACCCATGGCTTCGTGCCATTACACAGGGCACTTACATATGCTTTTAAATTTGATAAAAAAGCTGACAGTGCCCCTTTAAGTTATATCGCAGCAGCAGTGCAGCCTCTATACACAGCTGCTTACACCACTCCCTCCTATCAGCGTCCCCTTGTTTCCTGCAGATCAGGAAGAAGTGCAGTGATCGACTTACTGCAATCCAGTAAGTGTTCATAGGGCTGCTTTTGCACCAGAGCAATCCAAATGCTTATGCTGCTCCACTGCAAATGTGACCGTGTAAACGGGGCTAAAGACATGTCAGACAGGATAACTACCAAGTATTGCAGATAACTCTTCAGGTCAACAGGCTACTCTGTGTCTGCTCCACTGTAAGAATTTCACATCAAATGGTTTCTTTCCAGGTCAGGAAGTGGCTGTCTAACCAAATCAATCCCCTACTGGGCAAATGGACAGTGACGGATAGGGTGATCCTGATTTATTATTGACAATATGTGAGCAGAAAAGTACACTGTGTAGAGAACAACTGATTTCCAGGTGTGTCCTGGAGGAAGGGACCAGAGATATGATAACTTATTACAGAGATAAGAAATGAGGGAAACTGTGCAAAATCCGATGACATATCACAGAGGTCAGCAAAAGGGTTGCACAGTAACACAAGACATGGACATGTAATGGGAAAACATTCTAGGGTAAAAAAGAGAGAATAGATAGAAAACTCAGAAGCCCTACAAACAAATACAAAAATACTACTTCTCAATTTTGTACAATACAGTGTTTACAATTTTGCGTATAGCCAGACTAGCCAGTAACAGCTGCAACTGGGTCTAATCTGCAGCTGGGTCTAGTCGGCAGATAGAAAAGCATCCTAGTTAACCAATCAGAGTGAAAGAAATGGCCTTTGTGGGGTATCCAATGACCCACAAATGACATCGAAGCATCTGTGTGTCACTGTGGTTCAGTTAGTAATGCTTGCCTCTGGGCCAGAAGGTCATGGGTCCCAGTCTGCCATGAGGACTTGGGTTCATACCCAGTATCAACAAATCTGAGTGCAGCAGTCTCAGAGGATGCTGTGCTGTTAATGATGTCATCCTTCCAGAGATGTGAAACACAGGTCCTCTTTATGAGACTGTGGCAGCTGCCCAGATAAACATGTCAGGAAGGACATAGTCAAAATGGAAGCAGTCCACAGAAGAGCAACAAAAATGATACATGGGCTGCACCAGGCCTGCAGGCACAGCGGTTGGATTTCCGCTTGTGGCGCGGCGACCGGGTTGAGGAGCGGACCCGGGTTGTCGGAAAGCCAACCCGAGAGAAGAAGGATCGGCGTCCTTAGACTGCTCTCCTTCTCTGGGGGAAGGGTGGGTGTGAGTGTTCTTTACCACATGCACACTGACGCCGGTATTCTTTAGGGGCGGAGCGGATGCCGGTCATTATTGCACATCCCCATCCCTGCCTAGAGGGACAAAAAATTCAGGGGCCTGGCTCGTCTCGATGCCCTGCCCCCGGACCTCCCATAGCCTCCGATCCTGGCTCCCCTGACTAGACACTAAATTTGCGGCACTAGGGCCAGCGCCGCAACCCCGCCCTCTGGGGGGGGGTAAGCCAGGGGTGACTGGGAAGAGTGCTGGCTATGATCGGTGGCGGAGGTCCGAGGGTCCATGACCAGGGCAGACAGTGCCGACGGTCAAGGTGCCGCCAAAAAGTATAATAAATGTAAAAAAAACATGGGCTGCACCAGAAGCCTTATGAGGAAAGACTCAAGTAAGTTAACATCTTTTCACTGGAAGAGAAAGGGGATATGATACAGACTTTCAAATAACTTAGAGAAATAAGCAGGGTACAGGAGGAAAGCATATTTCAGAGAAGGACAAGGGGATATAACATGAGGCTGGAGGGAGGGAGGCTTAGGAGGAATGTTAGGAAGTATTTTTTCCACAGAGAGGATGGTGGATCCATGGAACAGCTTTCCGGTGGAGGTGGTGGAAGCAAAAACAATACAGGGGTTCAAAAGTGCATGGGATAAGCATAAGGGCATCCTGCTGTGAAGCAGAGTGGAGGAATGGCAGTCCAAATAAGGGTAGGGATTGCCAAACCGAGCAGGGAAATGGGCATACTAGGTGGACCAATTGGTCCTTATCTGCTGTCATATTTTATGTTTGTATGTTAAACATTAAAGATCAAACAGCACTATTAAAAAAGTACGAGGCCACAGTAGTATCCTGGACTACATTCCATCTCTCAGTAGAAGAGGTTTTACAGCAACTCCATAGCTCTGTGTGGGATACTGATATGTACACAATGGCTGCCAAGTCAGGCAGTCACAGCACTAGCAATATATATCTCCTTGGTCTGCAAACACTTTGAGATATTCAGTGGCGGATGATAACATAGCAACATAGTAATTTAAAGGCGAAAGGGACTCCAGGTCCATCATGTCCAGTCCGACTGAGTCATAGCAGGTAAGAGTAAGTACAGAAACATAGAAACTGTCAGCAGATAAGGACTGCTAAGCCCATCTAGTCTGCCCGTAAGCCTATCCTTGTTTGCAGCCTCTGACCCTACTTGATCAGTCACTTTCTCCTTTCCTTCCCACTTCTAGGGTTCCCTGATACCTGTCCCATGCATGTTTAAATCCCCTCACTGTGTTTGCTCCCACCATCTCCTGTGGCAGACTGTTCCATATGTTCACTACCCTTTCCGTGAAGAAAAACCTCCTCACATGTCCCCTTATCCTCCCCCTTCCAATCTCATATCATGCCTTCTCATTTTTGTTCTCCTCCTATATTGAAAGATGTCACCCAGTGTACCTTGTTTATGCCCTAAAGGTACTTGAAGGTTTCTATCATGTCTCCCCACTCCCTCCTTTCCTTCAGTGAGTACATATTGAGGTCTTTTAATCTTTTTTCGTATGTTTTCTGGTGCAAGCCATGTACCATCTTTGCCACCCTTCTCTGGACTTCCTCCACCCTGTCTATGTCTTTTCAAAGATGTGGCCTCCAGAACTGTACACAGTATTCCAGGTGAGGCCTCACTAGTGTTTTATACAGTGGAATCACCACCTCCCTCCTTCTGCTAGTGACGCCTCTACCTGTGCACCCCAATATGCCACTTGCCCTCCCTGAGGCTACTCTGCTTAGACACCTTTAGGCTGTCATAAATGATAACCCCCAGATCCCTTTCTTCCTTGGTGACTGTCAGCAACTCCCCAACCCCCCAATCCTGTAGCTCTTCTTGGGTTCCTGCTTCCCAGGTGCATTATTTTGGACGTCTTAGAACTGAACCGCCGTTGCCACACAATGAACCATTTTTCCAGCTTCCTTAGGTCCCTATGCTGTGCAAACCTGGATTAATTCAAAGGTGTTTGTGCAAATTCTACTACCCATGGTGTCCATTGGTGCTCTGGAAATCCAGGTTCTAACCTGTTTCCATCTCCATCTTGCCAGCTCTTCTGTGCCAAACTCTTTTTTTTTTTTTTTTTTTACTTTCTATTTTTTGCCTCCTCCCCTGCACCGGAACCCGCTCAGTCGGGAGATGCTCATATGCCACCCTGCTTCGCCTCCTTACCTGGTTCTGCCGCGGACCCCCATGGAACCATGGTTATACCCCCCAGGCGGGTACGAGGTGGGGCCCGAACACCCCGATGCTTCTTTGATTTCGTCAGGTCCCCGTCAGTCCAGGCAGGAGGGAGCCATTAGGGTATGCAGAGGTGCTCCTTCCCCTTGGTGTTCCGGCACTTATTTTCCGGTATTCTGTGGACGTCGCATGAACCCCTTGATGCCAAAGTACATAGCGCCGATGTCCGCCCCTTCCGCCTCTCAGCGTGATGCTGTTCCCAGACCTCCGCAGTCAGTCTTGCGCTGGGATCTCATCCCTCCTCCCTGGAGAAGACAAGCTGTCCTGGGGACGCTCAAGCCTTCTCCCCTGGCTGGCCCTCCAGCTCCCCGGGCTCGTTCCCGAACTTGGGGGTCACTGACGTCGCAAGCGGAAATCCAACCACTGCACTGGAGGACTGGCTGCACCCAACTCTTACATAATATCTCCCTATGCACACATTTTTGTTTCCAAGCGCCTGATCAAAACTTCATCACTTCTTTTCTAAGATTCACCCACCCATTGGCCTTCTCTCCATTCTCTTCGACAGCTATGCTGACATGTTCTTTACGGATCAGTTCTGAGGACGACCTCATGGTCAAAACACTGATTTTATCTATATTTCTTATTTTTAGCCTGCATTTAATTTAGCCCTTTTGTTTTATATGTGGCACTCTCTTCTGTTTATATCTCATTCACTTAACAGCAAGGAGGCAACCTAGTAGGTAGAATGATTTAAGCAATGAAATAAATCACATCTTTGCAGATTATAGAAAAGAAACTAAAGCAACCATTAGAAAGCGTTAGCCTCTTGTTTCCTTTTATTATCCCCTGGTACTTCAGTTACTTTACTAACCAGCTTCCACTGATATTTAATCTTCCATCAAGCATCCATTATCTCAATTCCAGAAGTCTGTTTTCTATTCTCTCACCCTCTCTTCCTAACTTAAGGGTTAATGGAAAACTGCATTGAATCTGTAAGCATTTTTCTCCTTTAGAAGCCCTGCTTCAAATACTGGTTCCAGCTCTTTTTTTTATTTTGTTTTTTTGGTGTGCATTTCTCATTTATAAAATGGGTAGAAGTCCCTACATCCTGAATGGCCTGCACCAGTGCATGGCGACACTACTACCAAAGGATAAAAACAGTCATGGCAATCAGGACACAGAACAATAAGCAAACCCATGTGCCAGCACATATAAGTCACACATATTCAACTGGTAGCCATTTTAATTTTTTAATAGTCAAAACAAAAAAAACCTTCCACATCCATCACACATTCATACACCTGTGCAGTATACATAATTACAAAATGAGTAGGTGCATATTCGTTAGAAAGAATATCTCATAAAATCTCTTTAATAATAATATTATAATAAAATACTTTCTGTAGCTCACCGGCCCTCTCCCTCCCTCCCTCGCTCCCTTGCTCTATCATCTCACTTCTACAACAGATCCTCGACCACTCTTGCACACACTGGTGTCCATATTTAAGCAAGACATAATGTGGCAGCAATTTGTGGAAGCTTTTTAAATAAAAATTAATAGTGCATTATGCATCAGAATTAACAGGGCATTATGCGTGAAAATAAAACATAGTGGCAATTTCATCTGACAGCCAGTTAGTTACTGGCCGCACTCACAGAGAGATACACTATGAAAGCTTGTGCAGGAAAAGAGCTGGTATCAGGTAGAGCCACTTTATTCACATGAGGACAACAGATTTCAGTTCCTTCTCTGGTTGTACTGCCAGTGCCCACAGAGGCTCTTTCTATGGTAAGAGTGGCACTGTACACTTGAATATACAGTTCAATGCTGTTGGCTGCCCACCCCCAACCCACTGATCACTTGCCCACTCCTGCCAACCTGCTGACTTGTTCACT
Source organism: Neoceratodus forsteri (assembly GCA_016271365.2). NCBI lineage: Eukaryota > Metazoa > Chordata > Ceratodontiformes > Ceratodontidae > Neoceratodus > Neoceratodus forsteri. The sequence continues at coordinate 1,488,635,484 of CM057455.1, read as the reverse complement.
CTGCCAATGTGGGCTACAATAAAAAATAAGGGAGGCACTGACAAGCAGCAGAAAAATCCCAGCCTCTCCCTACAAAACAGGGTACTAAATGAGAAAAAGACCAAGGTAGAACGGTCAGTGGGGGATGCTGCAACAGAAGGTAAAGCCATCAAAAAATGGAGAGCAATGAGTACCAATGCCCGTAGTCTAGGTAACAAGCTTCCTGAATTAGTGGCCTTGATGGAGGAGGAACATCTGGATATCGTGGCAGTCACAGAAACATGGTACACACAAAACCATGACTGGGACGTAAACATACAGGATACACTATCTACAGGAGGGACAGGGAGGGTAAAAGAGGAGGAGGAGTAGTTCTTTACATAAAGGAAGGAATAAAGCAACAGAACAAAAGGGTAAACAGGGAGGAGAAGAAGCACTGTGGGTAAATTTGGAGACAGGCAATGGCACCACAATCCGCATAGGGGTTGTATGAACCACACCTTCTCAGGGGAGGAAATGGACAGGAAATGATAGAAAGTATACTTAGAATGGCAGAAAAGGGAGATACTGCTGATGGGTGATCTGAATATGCCAGATGTTAACTGGAGTGCAGTTGCAGCTGCCCTTGAAGAGTGCAGTTATTCTAGATGCCTCACAGGGGCATGCCTTAGACAACTAGTACTGGAGCCCACTTGAGAGGAGCAATATTAGACGTGATACTCTCAAATGGAGATGGAGAGAGGATCACAGATGTAGAAGTGGTAGCCATCTGGGAACCAGCGACCATCGAACAGTATGGTTCACAATAAACACAGTAATAGAGTCAAGCCATACAAAGACAAAGTACTGGACTTTAGGAGGCTGACTTTGCCATAATGGGTGAGTGCCTAAGGAGTGCACTAGCAAATGGGCAGGAAGGAGGGTGGAAGAACAATGGGGAATAATAAAACTGCCATCACAGAGGTAACAAGCCTTTGTGTGAAGCAAATAAACAAAACAAGACAATGTAAGAAACCACTATGGTTCTCAAAGGAAGTGGCAGTGAAGGTTCAAGAGAAAAAGCATTCAAGAAGTACAAGGAATCGCAGAAGGAGCAGGACAGAGAACTGTATCAGTTAAAGCAAAAGGAGGCTGGGAAGGCAGTCAGAACAGCAAAGGCCCAAACCGAGAAAAGATAGCCAACTCAGTTAAGAAGGGGATAAAACCTTTTATAGGTACATCAGGGGCGAGGAAGACCAAGGGAGGATAGTGAGGCTTAATGAAGGGGAGGAGGGTGGGCAGAGGAGACTGTGAAAAGGCAGAGATATTAAACAAATATTTTGCTCAGTATTTACGAAGGAAGAGGAGATACATAAAACAAACAGTAGTAACACTCTGGATACAGAAGTTGATACCGGCCCATTTACAGAAGAAAGGGTTCTGAAAGAACTCTTAAAACTGAAGGTGGACAAAGCAAGGGGCCTGATGGGATTCATCCCAGAATTCTAAAAGAACTAAGGGTAGAACTAGTGACACCACTGACTACCCTTTTTAACAAATCATGGGAGGATGGGGTGGTACCCGAGGACTGGAGGAGGGAAGATGTGATTCCCCTTCACAAAAGTGGGAGCAAGGCAGAAGCAGGAAACTACAGACCTGTTAGTTTAACCTCAGTGATAGGGAAAATGATGGAATCACTTCTAAAGGAAAGAATTGTCGAGTATCTAGAGGCCAGAGGGGCACAGGACCCTAGGCAGCATGGATTCCAGCGGAAGGTCATGCCAGACCAGATCTGATAGATTTCTTTGACTGGGTGACCAAAGTAGTAGATCAGGGAGGGGCTGTGGACATGGCCTACCTAGACTTTAGCAAGGCATTTGACACAGTCCCACACAAAAGATTAATATACAAGTTAGCCAGCCTGGGAGTGGGTCCCAAGATGACAGCCTGGGTAAAGAATTGGCTGGAGAATAGGACACGAGAGTTATAGTAAATGGAGTCCACTCAGAAGAAAGGAGGGTTACTAGTGGGGTACCGCAGGGTTCAGTATTAGGACCGGTCCTCTTCAATGTCTTTATAAGCGACATTGCAGAAGGACTGGAAGGAAAAGTATGTCTCTTTGCAGATGACACTAAGATCTGCAACAGAGTTGATGCACAGGGCGGGGTGGAAAGGATGAGAAGGGACTTGGCAAGGTTAGAGGAATGGTCAGATGTATGGCAGCTTAGATTCAATGCTAAGAAGTGCAAGGTAATGCACCTGGGAAACAAAAACCCAGGGGAAGAGTACACAATGGGGGTGAGATACTAACAACAACAAGAATGGAAAGGACCTGGGGTAGTCATATCAGATGACCTAAAGATGGGCAAGCAATGTGAGAGGGCAGCAAGGAGGGCTGGGGATACTGGGATGCATAGGGAGAGCATCACCAGTAGAAAACAGGAAGTTATTATCCCTCTGTACAGACAGCTGGTGAGACCCCATCTGAGTACTGTGTGCAGTTCTGGAAACCCAATCTCCATGAAGAATAGACAGGATGGAAGCTGTCCAGAGGAGGGCAACTAAAATGGTGCAGGGTCTGCACGGAAGTCATATGAAGAGAGACTTAAGCAGCTTAATATGTATAGCCTCGAGGAAAGGAGGGAGAGGGGACATGATAGAAACTTTCAAGTACCTCAAGGGAATCAACAAAGTCCAAGAGGGTAGCATCTTTCAAAAAAAGAGGTGTGCAAGAACAAGAGGCACAATTTGAAGATAGAGAGGGTGGCTCAGAGGTAATTTAAAGTATTTTTTCACAGAGAGGGTTGTGGATGCATGGAACGGCCTTCCGGAGGAGGTTGTGGAGTCAAAATCAGTGGGGGAATTCAAGCATGCATGGGATAGTCATAAGGCAATTCTGGGGGGTGGGGGTAGGAAGAAGTAGGCTGCTGGTTAACTAGGATCTGCAGCTTATCCAGTAGGTAGGGAAATGGGCAGACTGGGTGGGCCAAGCGGTCCTTATCTGCCGTCAAATTCTATGTTTCTATGTAAAATGTAGGCATTACCAGAGCTGTCATCATGATGAATGTGACATCAAACAGCTCATAAAAATCAATCTCTTCATATTAGACTATACCGTCACTCATCAACTAAATTATTTTTCTAAGAAAGTGAATGTTTATATTATAAAATATATTAGATAACTCAAAAAGAACACAGAAACATAAAATCTGATGGCAGATCGGGGCAGTTTGGCCCACCCAGTTTGCCCATTTTCCCCACCTATAATTTACTGCAGACCCTACTAGATCTAAAGCGCTTCCTCCATCCCCCATTCCTTTCCACTACGATTCCATTTTGCCTGTCCCATGCATTCCTAAATCCCACAATTATTTTTGCCCCACCACCACTACTGGAAGACTGTTCCAGGCATCCACCACTCTTTCTGTGAAGAAGTATTTCCTCACATCTTTCCTGAATCTACCCCTTCCAGCTTCATAGCATGTCCCCTTTTCTTGAGCAACTTTATTTCTGAAATATACAGAACTTCCCTGCTGTACCTTATTTACCCCTGTGAGGTATTTAGAGGTCTCTGTCATATCCCCCTCTCCCTCCTCTCTTCCAGGGTGTATATATTGAGGTTCTTAATCTCTCCTCATAGGCTTTTGAAGCAGACCCAGTACCATTTAAGTTGCCCTCCACTGGACCACCTCCACTCTATCTAAAAAGAAAGAAATGGTTACAGAACAATCTACACAGTACAGTCAGTGCATGGTTTATTGTGTTTTTTGTTATTTTTTCACCCCCCCCCCCTTAAATATGGGACTATTTTTTCCTGGTGTAATGTTAAAATGAAAAATAAATGAATACAGATGTTTTAGATTAAACTTGCATTTATATTTTGTTATTTTTACAGTTCATTGCTCACTTTCTACATACAACAAGACATTCCAGGGTATTGGTAGTACTAAGATACCCACACTTCCTGGGGCTGGTGGCACTTGGCTTCCTGCCTCATATATTACTCCGCCCTGGGCAAGTAGGTATCTCAGTACTGCAAACACCCTCTCATGTCTTATTGTTTACTTGCATACAGGTTGTAAGCACCCTTTTGGAAGGGTATGGTGTAGTTTACACCCTAGATAGCCCCCCTGCATTGTCAGATTGCATCTGTATCCTACTACAGAGCTCAGTGGTTGAAAGGGACCTAAACTATATCATACAGTTCTAAAGTGGCACAAATCACCAATATGTAAGTCAGGAACACACACCAAGTTTACCAAAAGGCTAGTAAAACAGTAACAAAACGTCAACCAGCATTTAAAGGGCAGCGTCTACATAATAAAATAACTTCCAGTAGAGGTTAAATTAAGTTCTTCTTTAAAACAATTAACAGCCGTGATTGATTTTCAATAGTCATCCCCACACTAACAACATTTCACGTCTGTTAGGCTCTTTTTGGGCATTACCTCTAGAAACAGCAACAGATTGCCAGACCAGTGCTGCAGTGCTACTCTCCTCTTCAAGCTGCTATAATACAGTTTACACATTTCTTGTACCGTTTCCCTCCCTCCCACAAGTCTCTTTTCAGCTCTAACACTTAAGAGGCTTCATGCATTCATTTCCTTTAAGAGCATGCTGGTAAACATGTATCTCGTGTGTCAAAATGAGATTGCTGAAGTTCAATAAATCAGTAGTTGTACTGCCCCCTCCCCCCAAAAAGTTATGTTCTACTGAGCTGGTGGGAGGGAGACACTTGATGAACTAATAGCCTTTTTCCTTCCCTAAGCCTGTACAGACCTATGTGTGTGTTTGCAGCTGGAGTCCGTGGATGTAAGGTTGGACCCCTATAGTTGCTCCGTTTGAAAACACTGCTCCTCTGCAAAGCAATACCTTAAAAGCATCTCCGGGGTCAAGTCCTACAGTAATGGCTCAAAAGCGGTAGATCCCAACTGGCATCCCTGTACTTCTTAGGGTGACACTTCTGTAATATAGGAGCCAGTTGGTTCCAAACTAGCTCACAGGTCACAGCTGCTTTTGAAAATGGGGCCCCGTAAGGTTTGCAGAAATGGACAGCATCAAATGTCATGCCCAACATGAAGCGATAGCCCCCGGTGTCATTACTATATCGAATCTGCTCACTGCTCATGCTGCTCATATCCCACTGTGACAGCACTCGATGGTTCATTTGTGCATGTCCTAACTTGTTATTTGTTGCAGATGTCTGCACACCATACACTTGCTGGTTTTGCACCAAATTATTGTAAAATACTGTAAAACACTGCATAGCATTTCATGTACTCATACGTTATATACTACTGTTCATGTATGCCTTCTCAACTGATGTATGCCCTTGTACTCCACCTGCCCCACCACCCCCGTTCACCCAGACTGCTGCTGTAAATGAGATTCCTGGTGTATCTGTGGATGACTTCCTGGTGAAACAATTGCAAACAATACATATGTTTCTTCTGTACTCAAAAGAAAATGTCAGTGTCTTATCAACAGCTACTTATTTTGTTGTTTTACCAGGACAAAGTCCATTGTACAAAGCTAATTTCCAAGGAGGTATAGGATGGGATAGTACAGAACACAGTTACAACTGTACAGAAATTGTTGCTTACATCCAGTAATAAGGTAGCAATACAGTGCATTTTAAGAACACATGGCTATACTACAGTACATAAAATGCGTATGAAAAATCGTGTACTGTAATTGATGGAATTCAGTCACATGACTGCACTGTTATTAAGCATAAACTCACAAGACAGTTAAAATGCCTTTCCTTTTGCATGATCTCTGGACCATTTGAACCATTTTATAATGGCGATAAGACACTCCCAGGCATGCAATATGTTTCAATAAGCACACTTTCATCATGGCTGAAGGCATGAGGGGAACCCATCAATGATGTGTGGTTACTGCAGCATACCCACACACCCTTTCATGTGTTATTTCTTATACAGTTCACAGATTTACATTTTTGCTAATACGTCACATATTCTGTCACATCCAGAAGTCTATCAACAACATACTGACATTGAAGTCTTCCTCATATTTTCAGTGATTGACATTTTAAAATGACTTGTCAGCATATGGTAATTTTCTTGTTACCAGAAAAGGTACACAGACCTTTGACAGCTCATTTCCAGGTGAGTCCTGGGGGTGAGTTACATAGGCCAGTTTTACTGAAAGTGAAACTGTTAACCATGCCACCGGGTGGGGGCTCCTACTCTTCATTTCATTCTATTTATTTAATATATTTTACTAGCAGATGGACTGAGTTATCAAAACTCATTTTAGGCTATGCCTGACTTTAAAACAATACAATAATACATATAAGAGATACAGAGCACGCCTGGTCCACTTTCAAAGCAACCCCCTCTCCTGTCCTCTGGGATGCTTACAGGCGCATGAGGAACAAATGTAAACAACAGGCCAAACCTTTGAAACAGACCCACTTCCGCAATCTGCAAAAGGCCAACCTTGGAGACCCTAGAAAATTCTGGGACTCAACCAGCTCCCTCCTAAACCCCCGCTCCAGCTACGCTGCACCACATCTCAACTCCCAGGATGTGCTGCAGACCGACCCTCATGATGTGGCCAGTGTCTTCAACTGTAAGTTCACCAACTTATCCATCTACCTAAATAAGCTGTCAACTGCCCAACCTCAAAGCCCAGTCCTAATACCTGACACACTGCCATCCTCCTCCAGCTCTGCCACTCACCCACAAATACCCCCCATTCTATTTTAAAGCCCTCTCCATAGACGACACAGTGAAGCTGCTCAAAAGTCTACCTAAACACGGCTCCTCCAGATTTGATGGCCCATCTCCAGTCTTCCTTAAGCTGATCTCTCCGGCGATTGCCAAGCCACTTACCTTCGTCTTTAACCTTGCCCTTTCCACCTCCTCCATGCCTGACCCATGGAAGATAGCCAAGGTTATCCCCATTCTTAAATCTGGCGACCCCAAATCCTCCGACAATTACTATCCAATATCCATCCTCCCTCATCTCAGTAAACTACTTGAGAGAGCAGTCGACAATCAGCTCACTGAGAACATAGGCAAATACACCCTCCTATGCAACCAACAGCACAGCTTTCACAAGAATCATTCCACTGCCACTGCCCTCGCCCTTCTGTCGGACCACATCCTCTCTAACATGGATAATGGTAAAGCCACCGGGGCTGTATTCATTGACCTCTCAAAGGCTTTTGACATGGTTAACCATGCTCTCCTTACCTCCAAGCTTAGCCTCCTTGGTTGTTCTCAGAAAGTCACAAGCTGGTTCACTAACTACCTTACTGACCGCTCACAATTCATGTGTATTGGTTAAACCTACTCCCCCACACTGCCCGTCTCTGTGGGGGTCCCTCAAAGCTCAATTCTGGGTCCCCTCCTTTTCTCCTTATTCGTTAATGTGCTTCCCTTCGACTGCCTCAGCTGTCACTCTCTCCTGTATGCCGATGACCTTGTCCTCTTCCACAGTGACAAATCCATGGCCGCAATCTCCTCAGTTCTCTCGCACAACTATGCTGCGGCCCACAGCTGGTTCTCAAAAAGCCTCCTCTTAGTAAATGCCAAAAAAAACAAAATCCATGCTGTTCAGATCTAAGACCTTCCTTGCCAAAACTAAAAACCATGCCCCCTTACGCATTCTCACCCCAGACAGTCCAGCCCTGGAGGATGTCATCACCTACAAATACTTTAGAGTACTGCTCGACCCCTCCCTCACCTTCACTGAGCATGCAAATTCCTTTGTCAGAAGGTTCCATCAAAAGTTAGGTGTCACCTATAGATTCGGGCAATACCTTATCCTTGAAGCCAGACTAGCCATTGTCCAGGGTAATCTTCTCCCTATTCTTGACTACTGTTCTCCTATTTATGCCAGGACCTCAGCTACTGCATGGCTAAACTCTCCACTGCCTACAACAGCGCCTGTCACTTTGCTTTATTGGCCCCATTCTCCACCCACCACTGTACCCTCTATAATACCCCTGGATGGCTACCACTGCAAGGTCGCTTTGACCTAGCCCTCTGCTGCATGGTGGACAATGTCATCTGCACAGCTCCAGAATCCCCCCCAACTGCCCTTCTGAAAACCTGAACGCTCCACTGCAAACTCCGCTCTAATGGTACTCCCCCTCGAGCTGTTCCTAGGGTATCCACCAACATGGTTAGCAGAGCTTGGTCTGCCGCTGACCCTTTGCAGTGGAACAAACTACCGGCTGAACTCCATTTCATTGACACTCACTCCAATTTTGAGTCCCGCCTTAAAGTCTGGTTCCTGGCAAATTCATCCTGCCGCTGCTCCCAGGGGTTACCCACCTACCCACACTAGTCAACTCTCTTGCCTACAACTGTTATATTGTATTTTTCACAGTAATATTTGATTTCCTTGCCTGTACATATTGTATATATTTTTTTACTAAGTATTCTCTGTATTACTTGCTCACTGGACGATGCAGTCACACATTGTACACTGTGCCTACGATTTGTTTGTTTTGTACCAAATCTCCTCATGTCCGATATTGAAACCTTGTATTCACTGTTCTGAAATGGACCTATGCATCAAGTCTGTATATTGTGCTTACTATTGTTACTTGTATCAAATCTGGTTCATGCGTATCACTGTTACCTTGTACTCCACTGTCACCCTGCGCCATGTGTTATGACCAGGGTCGTGCCTGAAAACGGTCCCTGGGATCAGTGTACTCACCCGGTTATGAAAGTCATAAATAAATAGAATAAAATAAAATAAATAAAATAAGTACCCACAGACAAATGTATACATCGAACACATCAGGAAAGTTCCCCCTGGGCAGTAACCCATGATAGACAGCAGGGAGCATGGTTACATGTCTTACCCAAAGGATGGCACCTCACCAGTGCAGCCCCGTCCCTGCTGTACTACAGTGTCTGTTACGTGTATTATCCCAAGTACCTGATGTCGAGTTAGAATCCATGACCTTCTGATCTTCCGGGCCTCAGAGACGAGCAATTTCCTATGGAGCAACTAACTCTGATACATAGTTATACACATATAATTGCCATATGTTCTGAGTGATGTCATTAACAAGTGCATAATTACATGTGCGCAGGTAAATGAGGTACTGAAAAAGACGGGTGTCAAGGCACATCTTTTATCAACATAATCAAGAATTGTCTTCATTATGTAAATAAACAGGCTGACTGGGAAACCTCTAGCAGAGAGGTGCTGCCTCCAGGGCTTGCAAGATTCTACCATTTTTCAAAAATAATAAAATGCATATACAGGGTGTGTGTGTGTGTGTGCAAGTGTGAGGTGTGTTTGAGCATGAGTGCTTAGAATGTGTGAGTACATGTATGGATGGATATTTTAGTGTGTATGTATTTATTTATGTTAGAGTGGGAGAAACCATTTAAGAATTTTCTAGTAAAATCCTCCTTTTATGCCAACATGAATTATGTAAATATTTCTGACACAGCAAGTAAACATATTTTAGTCACTGAACAGGAACTGGGGCATCCCAGCTAAAAAGCTTTGTTTCAATGTCACCCCCTCCTCACTTTGACTGATGGTGAGTTAGTTTTGTTGAAATGCAAGGGCAATAGCGTATGCTCCAGTGAACTTTCCCTCCTCCCGGCACTGGAGACAAAAACCTGCAGCTCGGCTCTGCGCTGGCTGCCATCTGGACAGCTTTCTCTCAATGCTCGCCTCACACCACACTGCAGGCACAATTTCAGGGCTCCCGAGCTCCGTGCAGCTATTCATGACATACCAATTTCACATTTTCTGCTTGTACGCTTGCGACAATAAATGCTAATTAGGACCGTGAATGACATTTTTGTAGACAATAAAAATAAAAAAAATCTCCAACCCCCTTGCATAGGAAGACACTGCTTCACAAATTGTGCCTTCTGTTCACAAACTGAACCCTTTAACATGTCAGCAGTTGGACCCATTAATAAGAACAGGAAATAAAAAAAATGCCCAGTGCACCCTGGTACTGAGCTGAGTTAAGAGAGATGAAATATACTCAGCATTCATTTAGAACAGCTGTATATGTATGCTAAAAGTGACACATTTTGTACCCAATAGATTCTAAAACAATTCTTTTTGCACCAGTCCATTTTTTATACATGCTACAAAAACCCTTTTTGCAGGGGGTCAAAACTGGCACCTGCCTACTAACCAAATGCTGGTAAATTTGTGTATTGGGCCAGGAAAATTTGGAGCGACTATACGACTCAGGTGTCATTGTGGACAGGAAACAGTACGGCTGACTGGGTAGATGGGAACACCATCAGTGCCATAACTTTGGCAAAAACACTTTGGACAATGAAGTCCCCCGCGCCCCCCACTCCCCCAGAAAATAAATATAATCACCTCCACCACTCGCACATTTTCGAAGAAAAAATATTACGCAGACGGTATGCTGGTGGAGGTGGGAGAATCAAACCCAGGTCAGCTACATATAGCCCAGCTCTGTCGCGGTCCGTTGCTCTAGCCACTACACTACAGCGGCAGGAGCACTGAACAACACTCTGCCTGTCCGCTTTATAGTTTCCCACTCTTACGTTTCAGGAATATAGTACTGAAGGTCGCAACGGTATTCCTGTCAGCCATACTGTTTCCTGTCGCCGTAACACCCGAGTCATACAAGTATAGTCGAGCTGAACATTTACCTTGAGATTTTCCAGATCAGAAGGGGAAGGGTCACGAGGGAGCACTAGCTAAGATTGGAGGGGGGAAGATTCAGGAGGGAAGTCAGGAGACAGTATTTCACAGAGACGGTGGTGGACAAGTGGAATGCTCTGCCTGAGGAGGTAGTAGCCTGTAGCATGGTAGACAGCTTTATGAGGGGATGGGACAGAGTGAGAGGGGGGTTAATAATGAAGAGGGGAGAGGAGGGTTGGGCAGCTGCAAGGTGAGGGGCTAGCTGCACAATTGAGCAGACTAGCTAGACCGCAAGGCCTGTATCTGCTGGTGTTTTCATATGCTCATATGTTTGTATGTACCCTTGCTAGCTAGAGAAGATAACAGTTTAGCGAATATGCCACCTGGGTCAGTGAAAATGCCTGTGTTCCAATGGATTTTCCCAGCCAATAGCACTGCTGGCTAGGAGCCTCAAAACGTAATTCTGATCCCAATTGTAGTACCAAATACATGCTAAAAAGCTTGTTTTGTACCCAATGCAAGCTACACTAGCTATAAGATTTTCACTTACATGCCAGTGTCAAACTTTGGGTTAGGAGAATGTCTCTGATCGACCTTGGCTCCCAGATACTGAAGACTGGTTAGCCTAGTCCACTTTTATTCAACTACTTGCCTTGCTACAACATGCAAACAGCCAACAGCCATCTCATGATTGCAGTGTGGCGTACAAGACGTATAAGTTTGACAGCTAGAAACTAGCCCTTACCAAGGAAGTGCAGGGGTTGCATACAAGTGGGTGTGCATTATTATTTCTGTATTAAGCAGGAATCGTGAATCTGCTAGACTCTGTGTTTTAAACTAGTAAGGCACCAGACTGAATTTCATTGACTGATTTACTCATTTTTGGTGCAAATATAATGAAGACATGCTGTACAGCTGTAACCTAGTAGTGTACAAGCACTCAAATTAAAGGCACCTCTGAAACAAAATGGAAGGTAGCAAGGGTTACACATTTTGAAAAAATGGAACTTTAACAGACATCAGATTTTCCAGTAATTACAATGCACCACCATATTATGTCCTTAAAAAAGACAGCAGTACTGTTAACCATTTAAGACTCAGAAGGTGCATGTTATTAGATTTTAAAGCGATGCTGTCAGTGCGACACTGATTAGAGTAGGTAAGGGATCTCTATAAATTGGTATGTGTTTGCACAGCATACATATTTCACCCCTGAGTGTGAAGTGGGGTGTGTGGCATGGACATGATGGCCCTAGAGTCCTTTCTGATCTTAAATTACTACATTGCTATCCCTATGACTGTGCAGACAATATGCAATTTCTGCTAAATCCACCAGATGGCGCTAGTGCACAGCAACATCAAACCTCGGCAGCCTATTGCTGGCATCTGTGCTGCATGTTTCCCATGCAAATAAACTCTGCTTTGCCCTTGTTATTTGACTGCTACCCACATAACCAAAATCAAGGGTACATCATCAAGGCTCACAGGCATATCTGGCCTGTGTTATAAAGTTCAAACTCTTTCAGGATTTTGGTTACTGGGACTCTCAAAAGTTAAAAACGGACAAAACAATTAATTTTCACTCAGTGATCTAATCAAATAAAAATAACCAATGAATAGTGAGGATTGTAAAAACTGCAACGATAATTCCATACACAACAAATAATGATTATGTCAATCAGCCAGATGGCAGACAGCTTGGTTTGGGTGGTTGCCTATATGAAAGTCAACTCTCCAGCAATAGAACAAATGCGGTTGCCCCTAAAGGACAACCTAAATTGTCAGAGCTGATTCCTTAGGAGAAAAAGCACAGGGGACAAGACTGACTGGGGGTGGGGGGCATGTTAGGTAGGCTCAGGTTTAGGTGGGGAAGATGGTAGGAAGGAAGGCCCAGGCAAGGGAGAGGGGTCATGATGTCATCCCTCGATGACAAATATGACAGGTCAGGTAAGCAGGTAAGGATTGGACGGGGGAAGGGGTGGCCTAGGGGTATTTAGGGGCCAGCAGAGGAGGGTGTCTCCCTCTTTTGCTGGGATCTGAATTCAGACCAGAGCTCAGTACTTTGACTGGCAATTCAACTACTCGAGGCAAGGCATTTTCAGGCGGGGTAGGTCTGGCCACATGGCTGGGAGTCTGAGCATGGGGCCTAGCATGGCCTGCGGGGGCTGGAAAGTTGTAGGGGTTGGGGGGAAATAAATAATTACTAGTGAAGGCATATTATTGCTACCAAGCCGGGGAGTTGCACTTATAACTGAAACACAAGAAAAGGGTGGTATTTTAAGTAAATTGCAGGCAATTCTTTGGGTAGCAGGAAATGAAGAGGAACCAGAAAGCTGGTAATGGGGACCACATCACGGCCTAACAAATTATGTTTTCAGTGGTAGGACTGCCAAGACTGGGGGAGTGTTGCTCCAGAGACAGAGAGAGGTTATATCTTTCACTCTGTACAGCTGATCTCGGTGCCTAACACGTTCTCTGAGCAGTAGCCCTTTTGATGCAGTTTGGGTTTAACCCTTAATCTCAGTTGTCAGATTCGGCCAGACTGTAAGGATCTTGTATTGTTATTCAGGAGAACTTGTTTTCATGCTTCTGGGAGTCAGTCTGAATGTGGCGGTGACAACAGAAATAAAACCAGCCATTGAGGATGCCGTGGAGATCAAACTTAAAGAGCTGCTGACATACCATGCAGTACACCCCAGTGATCGACTGGCGTCTGGACATTTAGGTTAATTTAATCAATCAAAGTTCCACTGACCTTTATCCTCCTCCAGTGACACTCGCTGTGGTGCTTCGAGTTGCGGAAGTTTGGGGTGACAGAGCCCATTTTGTTGGTGCCGGGAAGGTCATGGGAGGAAGTCAGGCAGCCGGTTCCTTACAGGCCGCGACGGTTGTTTGGGTGCTCCAGAGCGGCAGGGCCCACTTATTTACAGCCGGGGGATCACTTCCTGAGAGAGTTTTGAGCAGTCCAACAGGGAGTATGGGCAGCAGTGCCCTCCTGATGGACTAGATCAGGCAAAGCGGTTGCTCATTGCGGCGGACCACGGAGGTTATGGTGCAAGAAACACTCGGGAATGCAGAGACGGGCAGGTCCTTGGTTGGGGCAGTACGCCAGAGGTCCAGGCACTTAAATTAAGCATGGTCACAGGAAAGAACCTTGGAGGTGGCCGGGTGCAAGGTGACATCAGGCTACAAAGGGGACTAGGAGCGCGGCAGTAAGGGTAGGCCAGAATGAGGCCTTACGCCATGGGAAAGGGCTTGGGAAGGCGGGTATCCATGCATGCGCAATGCAGTAATGGAGCACGCACATGCACGGCTAGGTTTGGGGGCCATCTTTGTAGTTCCTGTTGGGCAACTGAATATACTGTGGGGGTGGGGGACAGAGGCATGAAACGAGCAGTATGCTTAAAATAAAGAAAAGAACTAACAGGCATATCAGAGTGCAAAAGAAAATTTATATTTAACAAACCAGTGGAAGCTGGATGTTCATTTGGTATTTTGGGCGTTATTGTGTAGCAGTTTCGGCAAGGGGTCAGACAACTATGGGGGGGTCCGACAGGGGGACTTAAGGCAAGGTGGGGAACAAAATGAAACAGGTGGGGAGTAATAGGGCAAAATGGATGGCTATCAGCAGGACAATGTTTAACATACATATACATACTTATTCAAAAAAAAAATATATATATATATATATATATACACACACACACACACACAACACACACACACACATATATACATAAATATACAAAGGATGCAATTATATATTCATGTACAGTATCTTGTTCAATATGGGTCCTAGATGAGACATTATAAAAGCCAGAGTCAGAGGGGGGAAAAGGGGACAGTGTGAAGGAGGATGAGGATTGGGAGGAATAGGAGAGTGGTTAATCATGTTTTTTTATATATTCCCCACGTATTTACTTAACAGAATGGCAGGCAATGGGGAGGTCACAAGCGCCCAGATGCTGGAGCAGGCAGCGGAATGATGTTGAAGGTCGACGAGATGCTGGTGACCAATTCCCATGCATGCGCACTAGTGCTACATTCTCGCACATGCGCAGGATCTTCTTTCTAGCCACTAGTGCACATGCGTGGGATTCGGTCACCAGATTTAAAAAGTACGTTGCAGCTGAACCAGCCCTTGATTTTTCTTGGTGGTCACCAGTAACGCTTTAGGATAGGATGCTCAGGCGGATTAAGTGGTTTGTGGCATGGGGATATTAAAATGTGCACCTCGGGGCAGTGCTGCCCATAGACAAGCATTCACGAGCACATTCCCAGTGCGGATCGGCTTCCGGTGGTGGGGTTACTTAAAGTCGGACTGCCACTAATCAAATACATTAATTATTTGCAAAAACTGGCAAGCTACAAACATTTTACAACATGTAGATGCATTATGTACCACATTCCTTGCAGCTCTGTGCCTGCAGACCAACTTGTTTATTTTTAACACAAAACTAGGGGCAAAGCTGACAGTGTCCCTTTAAATCTCCTGAGCTTCCAATCTCTCACTTTCCCTCTTTGCATGCTTCATTGCTGCAATAACCATTCATGCTTGGTAAAGCACTTTGGGATACAGTGTGCACGAAAGCTGCTATAGAAAAACTCAATTCCATTCCTTTGATCCTCTTCCAGATTTAGTTCTAAATTAGGAAAAGCATTCCCACTAATAAAACATATCAGAAGTGAACGAGTTAATGTTTTGCTGTTGCTGCAGATAGTTTAATATCTAGAGCAGAATTCTTAGGGAGAGACAAAGAGAAAAGAAAGGAGCCAATTTTAATTAGAAACAGGCATATCTGTCAGTGTTGCTGGAGCTGAGCGAGGGAGAGAGCAGTACCGGCAGGAACCTCGAATTCCTGGCCAAACCCTCTTCTACACAATGCCTCCTGAGTAAAAGGAACCCAGGCCCGGCAGAGATAGCCTGCTGTCAGGAACCGGCCCTGACGTTTGTGGACAGACAGGGCTGGCCTTGCAGGATGTCAGAGCAGCACTCTGCAGCCCCAAGATACCGCACTTTCACACACTCTGGGCTCGGATGTTTTGCTACTCAGGTAATTAAATACGGAAGTGAGGCTGGTGTGTTCACGTCTGGCCCTGTTACTGTAACTCCACGGCTCGGCAGAACTGCTTCCGCAGGAGCAGCCTGGAGCATCAATACAGACCTCTGATCTCTCCCGAAAATGTGAAAAACAGAGGGTAGTGCCACAGTATGTGCGTTGCACTCACAGAAGCAGAGAATACAGCCAGAAGGAGAAGGCCTCACAGTCTATCCAGCCTGTCCTATGTATACACAGGCTACCTATTCTGCTTAGTCCATATTCAGGTTAGGATATACTATCTAAAACATTATGACTGGTGTGGAAAAAATGCTGTCTGGATTGCAAATCCCAGTTCAAACTTGCTGCACACAAACACTGTACATTAGTCTACTTTGATCTGAAAATGTCTGCTGTATATGAGAATCTTTTGCTCACTAAGATATAGATATATAGAGAGAATAAAAGGATGGCAAGGTGTGGTATATGAGGAAATAATACCACTGAGGGGTTGAACAAGCCATAAAGCCACGAGCCCAAAGGGCGAGTGGCCTTTATGAGCTTGTTCAACCCAGAGATGGTATTTCCTCATGTACCACATTTTTCCATCAGTTTTATATATTACATATGGTTGGACACTTTTTGCTGTGTCCTATATAGGCAGCTAGTTAGGGGCATAATACCCTACTTGACTTTGCTACCATCACATATGAGGAAATAAATGATGGCTATTTCAATGGGCAAAAGGGCCCAGTCATGCATCTGATATACGCTTGCCTTGGTGTGCGTTGTGGGGCACAAGGCCTCTGTCTTATGAAATGGCCAAAACTGTTTTGGAGGGAGGTGAAAAACTGAAAGAAGTGCTGGCAAGCTGTTGTTGTGGGGTAATGCAGTCATGTGGTGTGCCTCGTCCAATCAGGACACAGCATTTTTACAGATTTTTCTCACCTATTATATGTACACAGACAGATAGCTAGAGAACACGAACATAACCTGTTTAAGCTTCTTGGTATGTTATAAGTGGCATAACACACTCAAGCGTGTGCAGTGTACATTAATAACTACACTGCCCGAGTGTCTTAAGGCCCTCAGCTGTGCCTCATGCCTCTCTCACTGCATGTGGTTACTGCGGAACCACTGTACACACTGATGTGTGTTATTCCTTATAAGCACTACTCAAAGGAAAGAAAAAAAATGACCTGATCAAAGCGAATACAGCTTTAAGTCAGCGGTCTTATTTATTCAATGAATTTGCTTATCTTATGTATGTTTCTGTTAACCATGCAAGTACTCTAGGCTAAACGTGGCACATTTTCAGGCACAACACAAATACATAACACATTGGACTTAGACATGAAAACATCTGGGTTACAAGATGGTAAAGAAACAAAAAAACACTGATTTGATTCAAAACAAGAACATGCATGATTATTAAACCAAATGACTTTTATATTAAAGGCATGCGGACAACAGAAAATAAAGTTACAATTATTGTTTTGACCACACCACAGATCTTCTTCAGGCATTATCTTGAAATAAAAAAGTATGCAAGCAAACATTTCCTTTCAATATAATTCCTGACAAAGACCTACGGTCGAAATGTCACGTCTAACATTCTTTTCTATTTTCCATGAGCATTTATTATATAACCTCTTTGTTCTACTCGCAGCCACTTAATGACATGACACTCTTATTTTATATTATTACATATAGCTTATAGTTAGCAGAATTCCTCAAGTTTTTAGGAAGGGAATCCCAGCATCTGGGTATGTGAGCAGCTGACTTATGAACCAGTTTAGTAGACTACCTAGAAACATGTAATTAGATCTTAGATTACAAGCACTATGGTTATATTGCAGTTTCTCAGATAAGGACTTTGGGTATTCTGATCTCAGCATCTTATTAATAATGCACAACATCTTTGCACAGCTGGGGATAACCACCCCAGCACAGAATGAAATAACGAGCCCTGCAGTGTGCCAACAGTGGTGCCCCCCAGTATTTAAATGCACGCAAGGCTCGTATCCAGCCACCCAGCCAAAATATCAACTGCCAGCTGCATTCTCAGTTCAACAACCTGCTACACACAGTACACCAAGGACATATAAACTCATGGAAGAAACAGCCTTTGTCGTTCCTGCACCAACCACCTGGGATGCCTTGTGTGAGAATATCAATAAATGTACCCCCTTTAAAAAAGCTCTGATTTGTTGTCTCCTTGGTCCTTGTGTTTGCTAACTTCCACTTATTCCCTCAATGTATTCCTATTTACAGGCAAGCATTCCTCTAGCTAGCCTATCCTTACCGGTCCTTGTTCCTCAGCCATTTACCTAATTTAATTTGGACAGTGCTGCGGTACTGCATTGCTTCCAGTATGACTGTATTAATGTATATAAAGTAGTGACTTAAAGTCTGCGTTTTTTTCTATGCTGGTGTTCGGCTACAAACCACACATCCACTAGAGTACTGGATCACACTGGGATGGACGTACACCTTGAATCATAGTCTGTAGTCAAAGGCTCCCATATTCAAAGGGTAGCACCACTGCGAACATGGTTAGGGCTGGCGCTAACCTGGGTTTGGGCCAGTGCTCCAGAGAGGGTCATATTTAGAGCCGCACCAAATGTGGCAGCACCCAGGTGCTAAAATACTACTGTGCCTATGCAAATGAGGGGCCCCCTCATGCATATCGATGCAGCGTTATCTGTCTGAACATCTGCAATGCCAGGTGGCGCATAAGCACAGCACCAACGGGTACGCTGCACTTGCGCCAGTTTCTCAATATTGGGACCAAAGTGTTTTGCCTGGTGCTAAAACAGTATGCAAACAGTAAAAGGTAAAAGGAAAAAAATTACAGATACCTGTAAATAAATTTTTTTTGTTGTTGTTTTACTGTTTACATACTGTTTTGACACCTGGCAAAACACCTTGACTACAAACATAAAACCTGCAATTAACTTTCAATGTGCAAACTCTGCTGCTGTGACTGTCCCCTGGGACTCTCTTGAAAAATAGGTGGCAACTTAGATGAGGCAATCCCAGTACATCAAAATAAATAAACTGTAATTTATTAATGCACACATTTTATTTGCAATTTATCTTGAATATCTCAGTTGAGATGCAACATCTCGTTTTCAGTGGGGTCCTGCTTCTATCTATTTCTACATCTGGGTGAACTGGAGCACTAGAAGGTTAAGTGATTGGTCCAAGGTAACACTAAGCATTTGGGTCTGGTGGGGTTTGAACCTCAGATCTCCTGGTTCCCAAAGCTGGAAGTGCAACCCTTTAGACAACACTGTTCCCGCATTTAATATGCAGGCTAGGGTGGTAGAACAAGCCAGCATGCCATACTCAAGTGATAGCATTCAAATGTCCTGAGCGGTAACAAAACCGCTTTCTTTGGTCAGTTCCGCAGTGCAGTGCAATCAGTAAAATACACAAGTATGAACCAGGAACTCCTATTGTAAACTTGCAGTTTAGCTGCTCAATTAAATATCGAATATAGAAAAACTTAGAATGATTTACATGCTCCTTTGAGCAGCATTTGGGGGGATGGGGTGCACTGGATACTGTTTGTTTTTGATTCTAAGTTTCCCCCATTTGCAATATGAGGATATACAAAAACCTACCTCTTGACCCAAAAATTCAGCAGCTTTTTTTTCAGGGTAATAGTTTTTGAAATTCCTAGAACTCCTCCATTGCATGAGAAAAGTTCAGATCCAAATGTCCAGAGTTATCCTGTACATGCTTACTGGATCAGATTTTCTGAAGCTTTAGTGGCACAATTTGGTTGCTCTAGAATGTTCAAAACACAGACAACTGCCTGCCTAGAATTGCTAAGGATATCTCCAGAACATACAAGATATATACATTTATCTTTTTCTTTTTGAGAATTTTTGCCAGGAAAGGCACACTGAGCTTAAGGTCATTTTCAGGTGTATCCCGGGAGCACAGGAAGGTTAAGTAATGGGTCACACTGCATGCAAGTGAGGGGGTGTGGGATTCAAACCCACGTCTGCTGCTGGGTCTCCAGCTTCTCAGCTTTGTGCTCTAGCCTCTAAGCTTCACATGCTAACGAGATCCCTAGAAATTCTAATCTGAACAGGCAGTTTTCTGCTCTCTTCCTTGCCCCAATAAAAAATATGTTCTGAAATTTGCTGAATCAACCAAAAATGCATTTACAAATGGTTAAAATCTCTGTCCCTTACTGATTTAAATGATAACTTGCCGTCAGTGATACATGTTAGCAGGGATTATTAAATTGGTAAACAAAACCCTGTACTCTGATTGGTGGAATCCAATCACATGACCATGCGGTTATTACCACAAGCTCTGTTATGGGTTATCCTTAATATATACAATATGCATCTTTCTCCTCCTTCCACTACAGAGGTTGTGGACCGGGAGCATGTATTCTTAAGTACCTCCCCCATCACTCTTGCTGTTATCATTACTGTAGAAATCAACTTGTGGTACTGGTGAGGGTGTTGATGCTCGCTTGTGATGTGTAAAAAGTCCATGATGTTTACCGGAGGGTGACTGCTGCCTTCTGGGCCATTAATCAGGTGTGCCAAAAGGCAGGGATTAGTATAAAACAGGGTTAATCATGTTTACTATACAGAACTGGGAGAATGCGCATGGGGTAGCTTTGCATTCTGACTGGCCAACAGGGTCCGCTTGTAGTACTGTATAATCCGGCGTGAATGCAGACACAGAGCAAGACTGTGAGGAGGATCCAACAACCGTACGTTTAACGACGTATAACATAGTGATAATTGGTACTATTTTTGTTTTGTGAAGTCTACACAATAAAACATCCGGAGAGGGAGGGAGGGATGCACAAGAATGCCTGCTCCTCTGTGTTCCGCACAAAGAACATTAAATGGAAACAACTGGCATGCAGCCAAATTCCTATAGAGGCAAAGAGGTTCAGATAAATTGATTTCACACATCACACTGACCTAGGATCAGTGTGCAGCGCAATGATACACTCCAAGCACCATGTGGGGTAAAGCCCATTAACGCTGCCAAAGCACACAAACACTCAGGACTTCAGCAACCTGAAAAGGGAAGGGAAGGGATGGGATCTGTGTTTTGGCTTGAAAAATACACTTTGATTTCATTTCAAGTCTTGCTGAAGATGCCTGGTGCAACTGCACAGATTTCATTTTAGATTCTGCATTGGGAGCATTTTAGACAGGCTTTCACCAGCCCATAAGAAATCAACCAACAAACAAACTGCAATACCGGCGGGATTCCTGCATACATTCCAAATAAATAAAATCCCATCTAGTGCGACTATCACATTGATTGATCCAGTTGGAATTAAAACTAGAGGCTGAGCCCTGAGATAGCGATCAGGCTGCGAGCAAACCACATGGGACCTTATTAGGATTCCAGTGCACTGCCTTTTAAATGCAGATCATGGGTCTCCGCCAGGACTGAATAAAAAAATTACTTTCAGCAGGATCATTAACGTAACTTAAAAAATAAAATCAATCACTTTCTCTCTGCTAAGTCTCTCCTTTCTCGTTTAATTTGATGACTGTCAGGAAAAAAAAGGGATTAAAAGAGTTTTATCCTTTAGAACTTCCATGTCGTCTACATTCAGACTGTAAAAGGCATGACAGAACAGTTTACTGAAGTCGCTGTAGACTAGTTCCACATCTTAATGGTGATTAGATTCCAAAGTATGAAGAAAGACAACATCAGAATTCTCTGTTTATGAGAGCCTATGCACATAACTTTCTCTCTCCCCCTTCCCTCACCCTTTCCCCACTAAAGACTACCCTTTGGATTTGAGAAAAATGCAATGTGCAAGTTGTCTCCCCCCAGGATTAGTGGGTGCTGCTCTGAGAGGCTCAGAACCACTAATCTGCTTCACACACCTTGACACACTGTGGGCACAGGCAGGACACTGTTGCTGGTGGGCAGGGAACACTTGCCTGGTATTATGTGGCAAAGAAAGCAAGCAACACAGTTTTCATGAAGTTACACAAAATAATTTACATCTAACCATTTTTTTGCAACACATCTGATTTTATCAAATGTGGTTGTACGGTTAGACAACTGTAGGGGTAAAAATTGGCACTGATAATGCGCCCCCACCCCACCCCCTTTTGAGTTGTGTGGGAAGCAGCAGGCAGGTTGGCCACAGTGTTTGCTAACTCTGGGAGACATCTGACCCTGCATCTTCAGATCTGTCTGCAGTCTTAGGGCTCAAGACTTTCTTTTCAACTTTTTAATGTGTGAATGTTGCAAGTATATCGCAATAAGGTTAGACTTGGTTCTCAGATGTAATGCAGCATTAGAGAAATATACATGCTGATAAAAACAAAAAAAAAGGTATAATAACGAATCATAAAAAAGAGAAAAATTATACAGATGCAAAAGTACATTTTATTTTATTTTATAGTTTATTTACTCAACATAGTCCAGCTAAGCTACATCATCTCACTTCCAGTGGGGTCCTGTTTCATATTTTTGCAGCTGGGTAGACTGCAGCACTGCGAAGTTAAGTGACTTGCCCAAGGGCATATACTTTGCATTTGATGCTACTACATTTGGCTCTGGTGGGGTTTGAACCTGTGATCTCCTGCCAGTTCCCAAGCAGGTGCACTGTTCATTAGAACATACTGCCTCTTTCAGCATTAGTTTTCTTTAACATTAAAACTTTTTTAACAGTTAAGAAAGATGGGTTTAACGATTATGTCCAAAGCAAGGGACATTTTAGGGCACAAGCCAGTCTCACTGCCTTCAGAAAGAACATTTATAGAAGTATAGATTCCCATACTGAATTACAGACCTTAAAGAAGGCATTCTATACCCTGAAACCTCATGCAAGCCAACCAGGAAATTTTGCCAGTGAACATTCTTGTCCTGAAAACACAATTCCATTTCCGAGTCAAGATGCCAACTAAGGAAAGGGTAAACCATCTGCACACCCATGCCTTCAAAATCCCAGAGGTCTAGCTCCATGGGCACAAGGAGGTGTGCAACTACGGACAGTCCTGTCCTAGGGGGGATTTGGGATTCGTTTACTACTGTATTTATTTACCATGGGCAGCCTCATTGAGATACAACAGCTAGTACTGCAAGGGGTGGGACTTCAACCCAGCTTTGCAGTTGAAAAGACTGAAGCACAAACAGCCTAATTTAGAGGCAAGTAGTGCATGCACATCTCAACATGTTTCTATTGGACAACAACAGTGGGATGTGAGAGCTTCCGAATATGGGCTAAGGGAACATGAAGGTAATTAGGGTCGCACTGGTTAAAATGAAGTGTAGTACTACTGTATATCTGGAAGGAACAGACCTGTCTGCTGAGCCTCACGTTCCCAGAGGTTTAGTCCTCTCCTTGGCACCAAGACCTACAAAAGAAGGTAGTAATATAATATGATGCTGTGTACAACCAAAACACACTAACTTGCAAATGTCAAAAGCCTGGAATGCGATAAATGGCTTGCAGGTAGGTCCAGTGCTATCTTGTGACTTATGTACTCCTCTGATCCTATCAGACTTGTTTTGGGCCACACAATAATTTAGTGGCTCTAATGAGATTTGAACCAGGGTCTCCCTGTTCACTAACCAGTGCTCTAACCACTAGGCCCCACTGCCTCCTTTTAGCTAATCCACTGCAGAGGTGTGTGTGTGTGCGTGTTAGTGGGGAGGCAAGAACAGCACAAGGGGGCTTTAAACACCTGGCTTTGTTTCATATTCACATCTACTGACTGCAGTCTGCAGCATCTCTTGTGTAGCAATATGTGGTCAGCAGGTATCACAGGTGTGGCAATTTTATATCACATAACTGAAATGACAGCAGCACATTACAAAAGACAGGCATACAGAAAAAAGAGACTAAATAAGACCTAATGAACAGGGCAGAGGCAAGGCAGAGAATGTTTCTTCTTTTGAAATGGGCAAGTGCCAAGATGAAAATGGAAATAAGCCTGCCATACATAAATGTGGCACCTGATGGGACGTGCTTGTATAAGAACAGGAGTGATTAAAAGAAAATTGACTAAGCAGGGACCTAACCAGTACAAGAGATGATATAGCCATGATTAAAATTTCTTTGAAATGATCCAAACAGAGGTAGGAGTCTCAGTCTGGATAGAATCAGGCAGCAAGTTTCAGACTACTGCTTTTATGACAGAATGTCAGACAGACAAACTAACATTGTGACACTTGACTGAAACCTTCAGGAGAAAAGAAGAAGCATCTCAGGGTTTTTTTTTTATTTTTTTATCGCCCCTTGTTCCCTACATTTTACCCCACCTGATGATGGGGTTGCCTCAGCTGCACCCTTGTTCCAGCTAGGAGAGCAAGCAAGTGGATGCTTGCACAGCATATACCAATGCCACACCTTGACTACAAAAGGTGTACAAACTGAGAAATAAGGAATGACAGAGTGTGTGTTATTATGGGATAATAGCACACCTCGGAAACTGAGGCACAAGGCAATGTCCAGTGCATTATGCACCCAGGAAGTATCATTATCCCACAATTCTGCGCACCCTGGTGTGCCCTACTGCGATTGTAAAATGGTTCCTCTTAAGTTTTATTTTTAAAAATTGAGTACTGAAAGGATTCCCCTCAGTAAGCTGTCTTCTCCAATATATGGTTCCAGCCTCAATGGCGCTAGACAAGCTTTTAAATTCCCCTCTGCTTAACCCTCTCCTCCATCCACTGTAGGACAACCCCTTAATTCAGACAGACCACAAAGCTCTGAGCTGGCCCACATGGAAGGCCAAGGGAATCTGGGCAGTGCAAGATTTCTTTATGTCAGGCACTCACCAGCTGGACTCCTTTCAGAACCTCCAAGCAGAATTTCATATCCATAAGAATGACTTCTGATACTATCTCCAAGTCAGGAGTGCTATTAACTCCTTCCTCCACAGCCCAGTAGCTCAATTCTACCTCCCAACAAGGTCATATCTGGTAAGGGTTTGGCTTCGCTGGAACAGGGAGAGGGTGGGGTCCATTTACAAAGACAACCCAGGAGCACTCCCAGACCATTCCCACCTGGCAAAACTAAAATGAGAAACACAGCTCTCCATAGAGATGACAGAAGAGCAATGAGGAAAACACTGGAGGCTTACCCAGGAAGCATTCACTGAAGGCAGAACCATTCTGTTCTAAAGTAAAATCATGCACTCATGGTATAGAATGCCAGCCCTTCTTAAATCCATGAAGCTCTTTCCCACTGATCACTGCTAGAGACGTGCTCACTCAGGAGACAACCTAGCTAACATCTAATGGGCATGACCCCTGATCACCCCATTCTAGCAAAAAATCACCTCTTCCTGCTCCAGAATACTGAATTCTCCCCTGCCGAACTCCTCTGCCATTTGGCTGCTGGGTATCTTCACTGCTACCCTTTCTCTTCCATAACACCTGTGCTGCTGGCTTTCAGCTGCCTCTGTAGAAGCCAAACAACTGATCTTGCAAGAGTGGCACAGAACAGACCTCCCCCTGTGTGGAACAGTAGAGGGTCTATATGGGGTAGTTAACTGATTTTAATAGAATGTCCCACTTTGCATGTGGCATACTGTAGTATGACAAGGCATGTGCCCCTTTAGGTCCTCAACCTAGGGCATCTCATCTCACAAAGGGACAACCAGACCAACCAACCCCCCCCCAGTCCAAGGGTTCAACTTCACCCCCCAGTGCGCCTGACCATTCCCTGGAAAGGGTACCTATAGCCTGCTCCCCCTGCCCCACACTGGGATCAGTCCACTGAGACCTAACCATCTCATACGCCCTCACAGACTCTCTATACTACATAACATCCTGGTTATCCACTCCTCTCTGTGTAGCCCATCTGAAGCATAATGTTACTCCATAACTAGCTAGCTTGTTGTACTGTTTGTTATTGTCTGTTAGGATGTAGACGTCACATCAATGCTTATGGGGAGGTCTCTTGATCGCTACCATGTTACTGAGCTCAGTATACTATACACTTATGCCAAACTCTAGTGGGCACCAGTCATTCTGTTGTTGATGCTCTTTTGTTAAAACTTTTTTATTCAAGAAAAATTATTAACTGAAAAACAAATTCAGTAATGAAATTCAGAAATTAAGTACTTATGACCTATGCTGTTGCACCAGAATGACACACGGTCATGTGATTACATCTGAACAATCACAGGTCTTGGCTACTCTTAGCCATTGTAGAATGCTGGGTGACCCTCAGCCTCCCTCCCAAACAGCTCAGCATCTCACCTCTGTAATGTGTCTGATCCACAGATAGCCTCCATGCAGGATTTGGGGAATCATATAGGCACCCCAGTCTCACAGGCAGATGCTACTACTTCAATGGGCTAGCCAAGGAGCACTTGACATGACCCCCGGCCCCCAATCCACTGAAAGGCAGCTTGCATTACCAACAGATGGAGGTAACAAGAACTCCTACACAATACTCTTTCCTACCAAACAGGAGCCAAAGACTGTTAATTTCAGAGTCACTTGTTTGGCTGTCTCTTCGTTCTATTCAAGACTTAGTTCCTTTCTCACTTTTCTTTTTGTCACTGCCCTCTGTTATCTGACTCCGAGTTTTCCAATTGTTTCTGTTTCGTAGATACCATCTCTGCCAATTCCTCTGCTTATTTCCTCTCCCGTTTTTCTGACTGGTACAGATACTGCTTTGGCTTCCAGCCCAGAGATCAATCTTTCCTCCTGACGAGAACAATAGGAGAAAATAAAACATGCACACATCATGACCAGTTGAGAAACGGCACCACCCTCTGCTTACAGGATAAAAACATCCCATTTATCCTACACCGTACCTTACAGTAAGCATCAAAGTCAGCAAATAAACAGGAAAAAAGCTCTGGCAGTCCAGTCACCACATAGAAACATTTTGTGGACTCCAAAGAGTATATTACATGGTGATATGCCCAGGACACCACTTTACTAACATACTAAAATGCCAGCAGAGTAGGCCTAACAGTCTTTCGTGTCTGCTTGTTTGGTTAGCCCCCACCCTGGGAGCTGACCTTGCTGTCCCTCCCGCCCCCTCGGGCTTCTCCTTTTCTAGTCCAGGGTATTCCCCCTGCACTGCACTTTGCTTCCACAACCCTTCTCCTGTCCCACCCCCTCTTGAACCCCTCCACAGTCTCTGCCTCCACCATCCCCCCGGGCAGCGCATTCCATGGTTCTACCACCCTCTCAGTGAAGCAGCACCTCCTTTCTCCTGAGTCTCCACCTCCCTCCAGCTTCCACCCATGTCCTCTAGTTACCCCTCTCCTTCCTTCGGAGCACCCCAACTGAGCCTCCCCTATTTACCCTCTTCATGTACTTGAAGACCTCTTTCATGTCCCTTCTCTCTTCCAATGAGTACATATTTAGCTCCTCGAGCCTTTCCCCATAGGTCCTTTCCCCCAAGCCCCAGATCATTCTGGTTGCCCTCCTCTGGACCCTTTCCAGGAGTTCAATGTCCCTTTTTAAGTGTGGCCTCCAAAACTGCACACAGTACTCGAGGTGCGGCCTCACCAAGCAGTTATACAGAGGGAGTATCACTTCCCTCCTTCTGGAAGTGATCCTCTTAGCGATGCATCGCAGCATCCTGTTGGCCTTGGCCGCTGCCCTCCTACAAGTCTCAGAGTTGTTCATCTTGACATCTACCACCACCCCCAGGTCCCTCTCAGCCATCGAGACTTGTAGCATTCCACCCAGGGTGTACACTTGACCCAGGTTTCTGACACCTAGGTGCAGCATCCTACATTTCCCTGCATTGAACCTCAGTCCCCACTTCCTTGACCACCTCTCTGGAGCATCTAGGTCCCCCTATAGGGCCACCTTTCCCTCCTCCCCATCCACCACCGCTCCCAGCTTTGAGTTATCTGCAGAGAGACTCATTTCACTCCTGATACTCTTCCTTATGTCAGACACATAGGTGTTGAACAGGAGGGGCCCAAGGACCGATCCCTGAGGGACCCCACTGATGACCCTCCTTGGAGATGAGACTATCCCCCCAACCACGACCCTTTGGGTCCTCTCCGAGAGCCAGTTCCCTATCCATCTGATCATCTGTTTCGCCACTCTCATTTCCCTCAGCTTATCCAACAGGCACTGTGAGAAACCGAGTCAAACGCCTTGCTGAAGTCAAGAAAGAGGACGTCCACTGGCCTACCCAGGTCCAGGGCACTCATCACCCAATTGTAGAACTCCACAAGGTTTGTCTGACATAATATCCCCGGGACAAAGCCATGCTGTCTTGTGGACATCTATCCTGTGCAATGACATGAAGTAGTACATATTAAAGAAGCTACATGTCCACTAAAAAGTTCGGCCAAGAGGATAAAACCAAAAAAGAATGCAAGAAGTCAAACCCTTCAAAGTGAAATTATCTGTAGCCTTGTTAGAGTATCCCCCCACACCTAGGACCTGAATTTGCATAATTTTTTTTTTTCAAGTCAACTTGCAGACAAAGTCCATACCAACTGACCAACACTTTCAATCAAAGTTATACGAGGATGTAAGTGTTACTCCCAAGCATGTCAAAAAAGAAAGGAAAGAATATACAGCTCAGGGTGCTGTTTGTTAGTTAGGTGTTGATCTTACGGCAGTTTAAGGCTAAGGGCTCAGTCTGTAATGGGTAGCCAGCACCTTAGAGGCATTATAAGCCACCCAAGCTATATTCAGCCTTGTTTATGCTAGGGAAGTAGGGACTCCCCAACACAGGAACACAGAATTTGATGGCAGAAAAGGACTGCTTAGCCCACCTAGTCTATCCAGATGTTCTGTACCTATTCTGCTTCTGCAGACCCTATCTGGTCTATACTGACCCACTCGCCTCCCTGCATCTTATCCAATATATCCCTATATCTATCCCGTACATGCTTGAAGCCCCCCACTGTTCTAACATCCACCACTTCTGCTGGTAATCTATTCCAGACATTCACAACCCTTTCAGTGAAGAAATATTTCTTCGCATCACTCTTGAATCCCACCCTTGGGCTTTACTGCATGACTCCTGGTCCTGGTGCTTGGTCTCATTTGAAAGAGGCTCTCCACCTGTACCCTATTCACCCCTTTGAGGTGCTTGTAGGTCTCAATCATATCCCCTCCTCCCCTTTCTTCCACAGTGTACATGTTGAGATCCTGCAGTGTCTCTGTAGGGCTTCTCTCACAAGCCATGCACCATTTTAACTGTATACAAGGACATATATAAGTTCACAATGAACTTAGAGCAATATGTATTATTATAAAATGTAACATACTATAACAATATTTACCTTTTAGTCTTTTTTAAGGTATACTACAAGATATCCACCCCTTACTATACTCCATTTATGACTAGTATTAACTAAATCCCACTTTTTAATTCCAACGTTTGATGCCTTTGATGACATCTCTGACCACTCTTCCATCTGACATCACCACCTCCTGTCAGGATTAAAGTGAATTTCCAATATATTTGTTTAATTTAAGTATTTGGGCATCATTAGTGCAGCAGTAGCTCATTTCTGTTAAAAGTTTTATTTTTCAGTAAGTAGTTTTTGGAAAGGAAGAGATCGTAAATAAAACCGAAGTCACAGCCAGCTGATCCCTTCCACGTCACAGTCCGCCTGCTCCAACACCGCACTCCGACGTTTGGTGAAGTTTAAGCAGGGAAAGCACAGGGGCGCGCCCACTGAAGTCTATGGGGCCCATTTTCAGAATGTTTTTACAGAAATTTATGCAACTTTTGATAAAAATGAATGCCACCACTCAACTAATAGGGCCCCTATTAGTTAAGCAGCGGCTTTCATTTTTATCAAAGGTTGCATAAACATATGTAAAAACCTTCTGAAAATGAGTCCCATAGATTTCAATGGGACACGCCCCAGTACTCTCCCTAGTTAAATGTCACAAAACATCGGAGTGCAGGGACAGAGTAGGCAGACAGGGAAAAGGAAGGGATCAACCGGCTGTGGCTTTGGTTTTATTTACGTTCCTTTCCTTCCCAAAAACTACTTACTAGCAAATTAAACTTTTTACAGGAATAAGCTACCACTGCCCTAAGGTAATGGGCTATGAAGCCCAATACCATATCTTTCAAATTTACTTTAAGTTGTATGTGGCAGCAGTAGTAATGTAGTATTAGTAGTGGGGAGTGAAGGTGGCGACAGGAGTCCGGTTGAAAAAAGGGAAGGTGGGGGCTGGTGAGGGTGGGTGTACCCCTTATACAAACAGGGAAATGGTGTATCCAACACTGCTCCTGCAAAGTACCCTGTGCTGCAGGACCACTGGATCGTAATTAGCCACCCCCTTTGTGCAGGTCCACTGAAGTGAACAGATGTGTCACCAAAGTCTGTATTTGGGGCCCTGTAAGACTGTAGGGGACGTGTGATGGCCCACATCTATGGGAAACCATGCACTGGGGACAGAGCAGGGCCAGTAGGCCCTCAGTTATGAACATAAAACAAATGTGGCTGCTGCCAACCAGTACATCTAGCTGCACCTAAACTGATTTCGCAGCCCACACCTTTCAGTGTCTCACAATTATCCTTTTTTAATATATTTCTATTTTACAGAATCCTTGATTTCCTGTGGCAGTCATCCTTCATAAGTGATTCAGTGGTTGTGGGGGTGTAAATAGCCACCATGCATACTGCCCCCCCAATCACCCAAATGTGGTACCGTGCTCATAATAAAGGTGGCAGGAACTGTGACAGGGTTGGGTAAGATCCTGCCCCATTTGTTATGCAGAGAGACTTAAATGTAAGGATCTATTTTGTCCTCTTCTATTCTGCCACTTGTCTGTTTCTTGCCTGTCTGATTGCAAATTTTCTTGTGGCATCAAGGAACTGGCCACTACGATGGTCCCACAATTTCCCCCATGTCATATCATTCCTTCACTTGCTGTTTCTATTCTTTGTTTCTCCCCTTGCTTCTCTGTGGTTAAAAAATATCTGTGAATATTTATGTGAAATTGGGACCCCTTAGTTTGCAAACATATATAACTATATTGTTGAAATGATTGCAGAAAGCTGTTTGGGTTCATTAGAAAACATATCAAGCTGGAACACAGGGGGTTGACCTTGAGATGTACAGTATTTAGACCTCCATGAGCCTGTTCATGAGCTTATGTTTGTGTCATTTGTAACTTGTCGCTGGTGAAAACGGGCAGTTTTGCTCATCCTGCTTACAAGTCTAAAAAAAAAAAAAAAAAATGAAAATGAAATGAATATTTATAGAATCGTCAACAGGAGACCAGCTCTGGGACAAAACGTTCTATTTTGTTGAACCTGTTAAGTCTATGTGTCCTCTTCAGGCTAGCCTCAGGAAAGAAACTGAAAAAGTGCTGATACATTTTGTGAAAGAAAGGAGATGAAACTTATAAGAACAGGATGTAGAGTTTTAACCCTCTGGAGCCTAGATAGGTATCTCTGTACTAGGAGAAACAACGCATTTATCCACTGTTAGGCTCCTTTAATTGTCATCTTATATAAAAAGAACAATGTTTTGTTTAGAAATATAGAGAGACTGATATTTAAATTGAGAGAGAGAGAGAGAGACACTCGGATGAAGGATTTTTGTTTGTACTGCCTTTAGGAAGCGCTATCCTATACAATTTTAATTTTTTGCTATTGACAATAACAAAACACTACTGGCGAGTTTTATAACTTCTCCTGGTCTGCTTATGCTTCCTGACCTCTGCCCCTAGGACAGGCACAAGCAGTCAAATTAAAGGCATGCCCCCTTTCTGTCTAGCAGGAGCAACTCATGTTTGGGGAGGAGAGATTTGTTTTTACAGGTTGCTTACACGTGGCAAGATAACTGGAGAAGAACACCCATTTATCGGTCGTGGCTTTAAATTGTTTGTTTCTTTAACCACAGAAGGCTTATGCACAGACTATCCTCAGTATATTTTGCAATCCTCAGCCAAGTGGATAAAACTTGGCTATTGAGCTGGTAGAGGATGCCAATTCACATCAAAATGTTTTTAAAGATATAATAAACACTATTTCGATATCAAGGGAGCAAAAACATGGTTAAAATGTTTCCATACTGAAGACCTTTGCTCACATCAGTAGAAAGGAAATTCCTTAAAACTAAAGCTGGCTGACCAAGGCTTAAGTTCAGTTTTAAATCGGGTGTTTCATGTCAAAATGTCTGTTTCACTATTCTGTCCAAAAATCTTGAATACATTTCAGCTTTTTTTTTTTTTTTAACTGGTACTCAAGGTGGAATGCCAGCTGTCCGAAATGGGTATTTTGCCTACAGTTTTTGCTGTCCTCAGAAAACCAAATGAATGTGAAATCTGACCTCTGCCAACATAGCCCTTCAGCATCACTGCACTGTGTGGACACTTGGGAAACCCGAGTTTGCATGTGAGCCCTCCCAAACTGGGGCTTGGGGGGGGGGGACTGAGCTCACTGTGGCGATGAGTTGCTTGCCTCCCAGGGAGTGAGGGTGCCACCCAGTATTTGTACGTCACCCTACCATTCATCCTAGGAGTAGGACTGGCTGTGAAGGACATCATTCACTCAAACTCCCAGGCAGAGTAAGATCGTAACTGTGGCAGGCTAGACTGTCAGGGGGGAGGGGAGACAATAAAAGAAAAAATCTGACACTATCTTGTACCAAACAAGCTGGAGCAACTCATTCAAATAGCAAAGTACAGTCTGCCCAGAATGTATTAGTCATGCCTCTTTACTGGTGTGACTCCCTTCTCTGATGCAGCCTAGCCCCATCCTCCTATGTCCCTAGCACTTAACCCCCTCCTTGCCCTCTGGCTATCCACCCCAAGGCAGGACCTGGCCAGAGCCAGGCAATATCCCTTGCCCCTGTCTACACCTGGGGGCAGGGGAAACCCATTGTGGAGGGGTGGCTAGTGGCAGGAGGTGGGGCCTGAGTGCGCCGTAGGTCATCACGCACCCACCAAGCATTTTCCGCTTTTACTTTTCTCCACATCTCTCAGGATACCAGCAAAGGAGCATCAGGCATATGCACACAAACACTGCCAGGCAGAACCCATCTGGCGTCCTTCAGCTCATTTTGCTTCTCTGCCACCTGTGGTCACTCAAGGGGCAGTACAGCCATGAGAGATCACATCCCTCTTCCCCAAAAGAGCATCCTCTGGGACACTGAATCACTCATCCCCCACCTGGCTGGAGGACTTAAGCTAGCTCAGGAACTCATGTTGCCAGCATCATGTGCAACAGCACTGCCTCTGCACCAATGGGGCAGCCCTTTGCACAGTCTTTTTGAAAACTGTGTGCATACTACTCTCACCCCTAGCTGAAGGGAATTTAGATGGCAAACTGTCACTAGATATTTCCACACAACAACTGTATCAAAGTACTATGGAAGAGATCCCTCTCCCCTTTTTCTACCCCCATAACTGTCCCTTCCACATTCCCTTTGATCCTGGTCCCAGCTCTAAATTCCCCATACCATATCACTAAATATCTTTTTATATTAGGTTTTATTTGTGTTCAGTGCACCTGATATGTATATTTCTTTACTTTTATGAAAAATTGTGTCCTACCCAAAACTAGCGGTATCTTCTGTTCCAAACATATACTACTGTCAATGCTATCTGCTGATACTTTGTATATACTGTATTAATGTATCTCACTTTATTTGTACTATTACTATTTTCTTGTGTGTTGCATCCCATGTATATTGCTTCTTGTTCCTTGTTAACAAACCCAGGTCCATCTTGAAAATGAGCTTGCTCAACGGTGATTGCCGTTGGTTAAATAAAGACTTTGATTGAGTGATTGATTGACTACACTTTGCTGTTGTTGAGTTCTCAT
This sequence comes from Neoceratodus forsteri, assembly GCA_016271365.2. Classification (NCBI taxonomy): domain Eukaryota; kingdom Metazoa; phylum Chordata; order Ceratodontiformes; family Ceratodontidae; genus Neoceratodus; species Neoceratodus forsteri. The sequence continues at coordinate 1,488,602,096 of CM057455.1, read as the reverse complement.
TTTGCACTTCTATTAACCAAGCAAGAACAACCAAGATGCAACATCTCATTTTCACCAGGGTCCTGCATCTCCCCAATTTTACTGCTGGGAGGAGAGAAGCTCAGGGACATCAAGTGACTTGTTAAAGGTCACAGCATGAGTACAGGCTGTAGTGGGATCTGAACCTGGGATTGCCTGGTTTACAATTCATTGCTCCAACTGCTGGGTAACACTGCCCTCACAGACCTCCACACAGGGTTTAGTCTGCAGAATTCTGCTTCCAACATGGGAGGCCAGGGCTCAGGAGGAGTGCACCTGGGACTTGTGTCTCAGATTGGCACCGGCTGAGCAGGATCACAGAGGTGATATGCTGGGCTGGGGGTGGGTGGGTGCATGCAACACAAGCTTCAGCTCAAGCATTCACTTTTAAAGAGCACATGAGTGACTTTTGGCTAATAAATGCTGCTCTAACGCACAATGTGAGACTACAGAATGATGTTTTTGACACTAAATGAATATTAAGGACACAGCCTACGATTCTCGACGGCACTTTAACACTAAGTTCAGTGGCAGGACACAAACGTCTGCAGCTGGGTTGTTTTATGTCTGACAGGGAAATTATTTACTGCTGTGGTGGATTTCTGTCCAGCCAATGACTGATGTGCCACATGCTGTCACTGATGATATATATCGAGTATGAGAGAGGGGTGATGGAATTTGAAAAAAGGAGGCGCAAAACAGCCTGGAATTGAAGAAAACTAGTACTAAAAAGTATGTCTAACAGGGCATGTCTGGACTTTGCTCTGATCAAATTAGACTCAGGTTTTAGAAGACGGGAAAGGCAGAGCCTAGTCAGAGTGGGACAATGCTATGAAGGCAGTACTTCAAAATCTTTTATACAGCTATCAACAGAATTTGGGTTGCCTAGGGAAGATTTCTATAGGTACATACAGCTAAGACACTACGTCACAACTGAACCGATGGCATCAGCCCTCAGACAGGAAGATAAGCTGATCAGAACATTGTTATACACTCTAGCCTCCCAAAACTGCACTAGAAAACTGGTCTCTCTGTGATATCTGATACACTCCAGGACCCTGAAGGGGACTAGATGGGGATGATTAAAGTTAAATGGAAAGAAGAAGAGGAGGCAGGCAGTGAGCTATCAGATAACGAGTGGGGGATGGTGTGGGAACAGGTGCGGAAGACCATGCATCCCCTAGTTGAAGGGAATTTAGATGGCAAACTGTCACTAGATATTTCCGCACACCAACTGTATCAAAGTACTGTGGAAGAGATCAGATAAATGTTGGCGAGACTGTGGACTGGTGGATGCACATGTACCCATATTCTGGAGCTGCCCCGGCCTCAAAAACTACTGAGCCAAGTTCGGATCAGCTGTAGGCCAGATATTAGCTATCAATCCACCTGACAAATTCCAACACTGGGTATTGGGACTACCCCCATCTGGGGTGCGGGACAAAAGGAAAAGGTATTTATTTAATATTTTCATGGCAGCAGCCACCAAGGGCAGTCACAAAACTTTGGCTCCTGGCTATGCCACCCACCCTTGAGCAGTGGCTCAATGTTTGCAATGGAATACAGGAAATGGAAAAGACTGCCGCATTACTGTGCCATAAGAAACAGAAATACACGGGCTTATGACTCCCCTTTAATACCTATCTAGCAGACAAACAGGGCAGAGACATTCTGGAAGCCCTGGTGAAGGATACTTAACTTCCCCCCAGGCTATGAGGATTAGTCCTGTAGACCCACAAGAATGCATGAAGGAGGCTCACAGTCCACAATCATCAGAGCTCTGGTACAAAACAGTCTAAGGAACTGAGGTCCACATACACTCCTGCTGAATGAAAATGAGAAATTGTAGTAGGTTAACATTTCTCTGTTTTACCCCACACATCCTGTTACTGTTTATGGTTGTGTTTTGTGATGTTATTTATGTAACCTGGGTACCATGTAGCAGCGGGCTACTACCCCTGCCTGTTGGGGTCCAACCAGGCTGAGTGGCCTGGGCTCCGTTCTGATGGTGAAAGGGGGGGTTCTTTTCCAAACAGAAATACAGTAAATAGTGTGGTGCCTCCACCCAGAGTAAGGTATAGTGGGCCGGTTATTTGTAGGGTACAGCCTCCTGGGATGCTGTACCTACCCACCTCCCCTTCCAGTCACCCCACACAAAGAATACCATATACCAACGTAATACTCTGCGTTGCATGCAATTAATAACCATCACTAATAATAAGCTCACAGACAGGTTTATGCAGCAATAACAATAACAGATTTATTACTGGGGAAAGGGGAATGGGATAAGAAAAACAGAACAATTGATAATGATTGGCAAATCGAAAACCCAGTGAACCACAACAGCAACTGTGCCCACCCCCACAGCAACACTATGCACATAGCCCTCCTCCCCACTGGTAACAGTATCCATAAAGTCTACCTGGGTACCCAGACTGAGAAGATGCAGACCTGAAAGTTGCCACAGGTAGGCCGTCATTGGTGCACTTTAACTTTTAAAGATAAACACTCCCGAGTGACTAAAGTGGTTTCCCAGCTCAGGGCAGGCCCTGAATTTACTCATGTTCTGAAGTTCAACGACACAGGATATGAACAGGGTCAGAAGATGCAGTTTGGCTCTGCTGAGCTGGGGCACTGAATAGCAACACTGATGGTTGTAGTAGCTGACGCTGAAGTCTGGCACTTGTCACCTTCAGGTGATCACAGTTTCTTGCAGCTTGTCACCTTCAGATTGTTCCTCTGTGGATGCTGAATTAATCTAGTCTCAGGGACCAGGGCCACACATGTAGCCCACACATCAAGGCTTCTGTTTCTCAGGGACAAATGTCTGGTACTGCCTAGCAGTGACAATACTGGGCTGACTCCCCGGACTGTCATGACTGGCATGAAGTTTCTTCCCCAGCTGGGATTCAGCCAGCCTCTTACTTTCTGCAGGCAGCAAACACAACTTTGTGGCAGAGCTGATAAACTGGCAGACAGAGCAAATTAGTCTCTGGGCAGACTTTCACATTTTTGGCAGTAATCTTCAATACTTTCTGGCTCCACAGGCAATGGAAACCCAGCAGGCTCCTCTCAATGCAAGTCTCCCTCTATGGAACCCACTTCAAGCTCTGGATACACAGTCCCAACCCCTGTACTGACTATGGGCTATTCTCAGGATGCCAAACTGTCTTCTTTCAACGGGAACCAGGATTCTGGCTCTCCCAGCTGACAAGGGACTTCAGCAAATCTCACTGCTGTCGCTGTGGAATCTGTGGGCCAACTTCCCAAATGTCTCTCTTGCTCACTCACAGCTCCCCTCTTTCTTCAGAGAGCCTCTGCCACACACTGCCGTGAGCAGCCTTCTCCCCAACAGCCTCAGGGGAAAACACCACTCCACACTGAACAGTTCAGCTGTATAGCACAGAATTTAATATGCATTAGGGTTTCTTGTTAGCTTATTGTCTGTCAATAAAGGCGCCAAGAACATTTACACCCCTACCCAGGAGCCATAGCTACAGTTCTTGGAGCTCTTCGCTCACTGATTGAGCAGTGTAGAGTCAGGGGTCGTAAAGATAGCATCCATATAAACAGTTCACACGAAGTTGCCAGTTTAATACTTTGAAGTAGGCAAACTAGGCAGTTTCAGCAAATACCACTTTGTCCATCCGTTAGCTGCTTCTGTGTACTGTATTCTGGTTGTGGAATGGGAACTAACAGAGTCCTGGTCTGCCTATCGCTAGTGTTGTAGCACTGTCTACACTGTGGCAGGCAGAATGCATACACAAACAGTCTCCACACTTAAAGCAACAGTGCACATATTTACAGTTTACACCGTTATTTATACAGAACACTCCTCTCTGTTTCCCATTAGGTGTGCCCGAACCCCTACACATGTTTTGGAATCCCAGGAGTCAGAACACACTAAAGACATGCCTTTTGCTCAGCAGAGGAAAATTAGCGGGAACTATGCAGCTTCCCTAGCGCAAGTTGCGCTGTGCGATGAGCATCAGTAAGATACACAGTTCCGCCACACCTCACAGCAAACAGGCTCAAAAGGCTGGCTGGCACTGTGGATCCAGGGCTGGCAGGCCCAGACACCAGGAGGCTAAAGTAGTAAGCCTCACCCACGAAGGGGGGTGGTTACATTTTTTCCTTGTTTTTTGTCCGTTGATTGCATTCATTAGTGAGCCAGTGGTACTGTAAGACTAAGTGAAGTGAGCATTTTCTTCTGGAGAAACTTCAGTAAACTATAATAAACAAGCATTTGTCAATGCCGAATGTTTGCTTGCTGGCATTGGCATTGGTAGTATAGAAGTTACAGAGCTGCATAATAGAAATGGCAATGAAGTACTGAACTGAAGCCAACCCCACCACCACCCTGCAGAGAGTGACAGGCATTGGGATGTGCCTTTGGGTCGTCAGGCATAACGGCCACGCCATTTCACCACACCCTACCCTGCAGACACTGACAAGTTTCACGGTGTGCCTTGGGGTCTTTGGCCCTCATGCGCACCCCATTCCATCAGAAAATACGGTGAGATGGGTGCAGTATAGGAGAATGGGGTGAACTTTGGGGCTGAAGACTCCAAGGCATACCTCGATGCCTCTCACTGGCTGCAGGATGTGGAATGGTATGAGCATTACAGGCAAGAATCCCAAGTCACACCCCTGATGCCTGTCATTCTCTACAGGGTGGGGCGTTATGGTTGGAGACCCTAACACCTCAGGCATTCATTGGTATTTTCACTCCAAATTTTCAACACGTTTTTTTTGTGACCCCCCACCTCATAAACAGTGGCAATATCAGTTTGTTAGCGGAAAGCTGCTTATACACAGCGACTACAGCATTTAGCACTACAGGTGCAAAAACACATTCCGAACAGGATGTGAAAAATGACAGCTGTACTGTTCATGGGGAGGTGTAAAAAATGGCAATGTTGCAAATCTGCAGTAAAAATATTAAAAAAACTGGTGAAATCACGAGCATGCATGGAAACTGTGCAACACACACCCGTAATGTAATTAGGTTGGAAATTTTTTACAACAGATTGTCAACATAGGCATTTTGGGACCTCTGATCATGAACAGTGTCACTGTGATTTTCTTTATCTGTCCCAAACAATGATTTCCCACAGCGACCATGCATCTCTGCGCTGAAAGTATGAAAACACATTTCGGCCACGTTGTGAAAAATGACAGCTGTACTGTTCATAAGGAAGTATGGAAAAATGCCACTGGTGAAAATCAGGACTGAAAATATTACAAAGTCATGAACTTACGAGGGTGCGTGGGAACTGCACAATGCTCACTCGTAACACAGTCATTTTATGGACTTTTGTCACCAAATTTTCAACATAGGCTTTTTGAGAGCCCACCTTATGAACAGTGGCAGTGTCGTTTCGTTACTCGGTCCCAAAAGGTGATTTCGCGCAGTGACTGTGAAATCACCCTTCGGGCCCCATTAACGCCTTGACAGTGAGAGCATTCATGAGAAGGGGTCCCAAAAACCCCATGTTGAAAATTTGGTGCAAAAATTAAAAAAATTGCCTGAGATATGCAGCAAAGTTGAAAAAACCCTATCTATCCCATTATACAGCTTACTGGCATTTCTTCAGTTCGCGGTCAGCTTTGAAGAGTGCAGACGTGTTCCCGGTCCACCAAAGATCGTCACGCCGGAGTCCGGAGGTAAGTATGGGGTGGGGGGGGTGCGGGGAGGTGGGGTGCGCAGTGGGTGAGGGGCAGAGACAGCAAGGGACCGTTTTAAGTTTCAGTTTTTGTTTTTTAAATGAGACGGGGCGTTTGCCATGCTGGGTGGGCTCCCAGCGTGGCACAGAGCAGCTGGTGGGAGGGGCGTGGAGCCGATGGGATTGGGCCCCGTCCAGCAATATCATCAGTTGCCACGCTGGGTGGGCTCAGAGCGTGGCACCCTGTACGGGGGGGCCAGTGGACGTCGGCTATACGATGTGCGAACCGTGGAGTGGGCACCAGTGTGGCATATGTAACTCTGCTTTGGGGCGCAACACAGCCCGACAGGGTGATTGGGCACCCCGCCATCGCCACAGTGTGTGCGTGGGGAGGCGAGCACGCGGTATGCGTGTGTGTGTGTATGTGTGTGTAGGGGGAGCGCGCACAAGCAGGCGATATCTGATCACTGCTCACTGAAGCGTAGCTCCCCCTTTCAACTGTACTCCACTGCATTTTGGACTGCTGTCATAGACAGCTCCAGCAGGCAATGGAGAACTGCGGCCACGCCTGCAAACACACTGACTGAATTGGAAGAGGGCTGCCACACCTCCGAAAACTCGGATGATGGCACTATGTTTCTTGCACATGCGTGCAAGCAAACATAAAAAGAAATGATCCCCAAAATGATGAATTCTCACAAGTTCTATGGCAGGACTCAAGTTCTGTGGCAAGATATGCAGCGGCAGGACCGTGGAAATCAGAGGAGCTTGGTTACGGTGAGTATTTAAATCCCTTCCACCATTAGGGTAAATCATTTTGTTTCCCTTGGAAATGACTGCACATTTTTTTTTTTAACAAATATGTGTAAACCAGGGAGAGACATAGAGACATGGGTACAGAAAAACAGTTACAATAAGACCTTAAATCGGGCTGGGGCAGAGCATATGTTTGGTTTCTTCTGAAAGGAGCACAAAAAAATGTAAAGTGATTTTTAAATGAACCAGTGTACCTAAATATTGTATCAGAGCTTTCACCGGGGAGGGGGGGGGAGAGACAGCCTTCATGCTAGACTGTGTTGCTGCCATGGTTCATTGGGGTGTTGCCCAGGGTAAAGGTGTTCTAGGCAGAGTCATTCCTGGCTGCTGAGATAGGGCTACCAGGAAACAAAAAGGCAATGCATGTTAGGTCAGAGTTCCACGTCAAAGCACAGGGAAATTCTTTTTTCTATCTACAGTTGTAAATGAAACTCTTTCAAAATCAGCAGCTCGCCTCTTATAAAACACAGATCTCATTTTCAAAAAGTGTGCCCCTGCATACTTACTTTTTGAAGTTTAACCCATGGTAGGAAGGTTGCTACTGCTTTACTTCAATATAAAGGGATAATCTTTTAAGCCTTCTGCCTGCATCCGATCATTCTAAAGAGGCCATTACAAGTGCAATGGAACAGCAGTGCAAATCCTGCTATCTTCAGTAGCCCTAGATTGCCAGAGCATCCCAATTACTTCCACAGCCTGGCTCACTGGAAGGCGGAGTAGGCTTGAATAACTTGATTTTTATCACTTTCATTAACAACTCACTAAGAAATCTGAAGGACAATTTGATATATTCAATGCAGATTATCATATTACACTACAAACAATGTAGGGAGAATTAGTAACAAATGATTTTAAACTAGCCTACATATGATTCCGGGCCAGCTCCATGCTGTCATGCAGGAAGATCCCAGCACGGCAATGGATGCTGGTGCTTGGTTACAGGCCATGAGAGGATAGAATGTTTTGCAGATGCGATATGCTCAGTGTCTAGGAGGACTGAAGCAGATTATGCCACTAATGCAGCACCCTCTGTTGGTTGATAATAAAATGTTACTAGCGTTGGTTCACAAGGGAGGATGGCTACACAGCTGCTGTTATGAATAGAGACCCATGAAAAGTAATGTTGTATGCAACACAGGGAGAGGGCTGGTGGGTTGGCCAGTGATACGTCCTTAAAATAGCCACATATATGAACACCTGCTGGGGCTCCAAGGAGGTGTGTGTGGAGGGGACAGGCTCACTAATAACCCTGGGCAGAAGCCAGTGACTGCAGTTCTCTCCCAGAAAGAAGTGATGGTCATTCTGGTGGCTGTGACAGGGAAGGGGGCATTGTAGTGATGGGAGAACAAAATCAAGAGAGGAAAGAACAAACAAAAAGTTCATTATCACAACAGTGCTTTCATTTCAGCCACATTTACAATACGTTTTCTGTTTGTGTTTCTGGACTGTGAAAATGCTTGCTTCACTGCAGGCTGGGCTGTGTGGACAGCCCCAAAGCCAAATTATTGCAGGAACACTGAAACGCTTAGGCAGTGGGGAGCTAAAACGCTGCACAAGCATTTTCAGACTTAGCATAAACATGCCTCGCCCACCTGCAGCATTTCCCACCGAAGAGTTCCCTCCTTTTAAAGTATCCTCTGGTCAAAGTGGATGCACCAGAAAAATGCAGCCAGCTACCAGAGCACTCACAGAAGGTCAAAACGGCTCACAATTACCAGTAAGTATAAACATTGTAAGCAATAACCCACAACAGGGTATGAGGTTATAGGGATTTATTTTTTTTTGAAATTCACACTTTATTTATTTTATTAAGCAAAACAAAGTACAAACGTGATAAGAGACATGGTAAGACATGAAAGGAAAAGGCAATAACAACCCACCTCCCCCCAAACCCCTCCTGGGAGGATGCCACCACCAAAGAGAGAGAGAAGAAAGAAGGAAGCGGAAAAGAAGAAGGAGGAAGGGAGAAGCAGCCAAGGCGAGCTACACAATAATATCATATCACCAGGAAAGGGGTGAAATAAAGACCCCCACATGGGGTAGGGTATAGGGATTTAATCCACACCTGGGGTGCATTGTGAGGCACGAGGCTGCAGGCTGAGTGCCCTCACAGCACCCCAGGTGTGGATTAAATCCCTATAACTCCATACCCTGGAGTGGTTTATTGCACTTATAACATGGGTTGCATGAAGGGGGCAGATATCATTAACTCTCTGAACTATGTTGGGTCTGGCTATAGTATTTCTCTGTTTTACTATGTAAATATTTTATTGTACAGCAAAATGTTTAATCCGCTGTCATGGGTTAAGCAGATTTCCCATGTGTGTTCCTCATATCTTCTGTAACCACTCCAGTTTTTATATTTCATGTTCAATGTTATTATTTTTGTATTTCTCCACTCCCCCACCCCCAGGACGCATCTGGAAACCGAGTGGTACTCCACTCAGTATGCCTTCCTGGTGAAACGTTTAATTAAATAAATAAATAAATAAATAATGCTCAGAAATGGTGATTTTAATGGTGGAAAAGGCAATATTTATTTGGTGTCCTTCCACGACAAAAAGTAATTCCAAACCATGAGGCACTCCATGTTTGTTCAAGTACAGTTCCCATGGCAGTCCAACAGATGGCTGTAAAACAGTGCTGTGCTGCTAGGATTGTTTCACTGCCATCTGTTGGTCTGCCAAGGGAAATGCAGGAACAAAACATGAAGATCTGCCCTAGCATGTGTCCCATCATGCAGTGCAACCCATATCCTATAATACACGCAGATGAAAATCAAAGTACCTAGCACCGATTCTGACAGTAAGTTAGGAGAAAAAGTACCATATTAGTAAATGTAAAGCTAATATGTATAGAATTACTTGCTGAAAATCATTTCATTTCTACTCACAATATTACGTTATCAGCAAAATTTTCTGTGTCACCACAATACTGCACCTGTGGGTAGGGATATGATTTTTGGGGGGATAGTCACATCATTTGCTTTGAGGGAAGAAGTGCAGGTCACCAAAGTGTGGATTAAAAGGGGAATTTAATCCACGGTCACCTGATGCTGTTTGACCAATCGGCCACTCTCCTTCATGCAACCCATGTTATAAAGGGAATTAATTTATTTGACGCTTCTGTGAGATACCAGATTCCCTACAGTGCAGGAGAAACATGAAGCAGCAGTATTAGTTTTAGCCCTTTCCTAAAACTTTTTATCATGGGGTCTGTATTCAAGTTACTGTGATAGCCAGTGACAAGACGCAAGATGCCCAACACAGTATATCTGAATATACTGGGAAATATCATTATACCAGATATCAAGCACCACTGCAGTTGATCTTCTCTCAATAAATAATTCCCTAAATAAAACTGAATCACATCACAGAATTCATTACAAATGAATGGGGATTTCCTGTAATATATTGTGATATGCAGTAATAAGCCATGACAGGGTGTGCCTGATAGGATTTTAATGCATGCCCTGGGGTGTAATAAGGCATGGGGCCGAAGGCCAAGTGTCCTTATGCCCCTGGGAAGTGCATTAAAATTCTATGCTGCACACCCAAGAGGGATTTATTACACTTATAAAATGGCTCTAAGTAGCTTTTTTCAAGGGGAGAAAAATGAGATTCGGCACCTGACCATGTGTTTACAATGCAGTCAAGGGAGACGTCTCTCAGCCAATGAAACTCCTAGATTGCTTCTTGCAATTTTATAAATCTCGATATTTGACATTATGTCACTGGCTACTGCTGTATATGGTAGTACTAGAACACAGGCTCAGAAATCACAGGATGGGGACGCGGAGAGCACAGATGGATCAGAAACAGGCTCAAGGACAGACTGAAGGGTGGCAGTGAACAGGATATCTTCTATGCGGAGGCAGGGGACAAGAAGAGTGCCCCTGGGGCTGGTATTGAGACTGCTGCTGTTTGATATATTTAGAAACAACATTCTGAAGAAAGGATTAGAGGTGAAATAACCAACTCTGCAGATGAACTCAAGACAGCCAGTGCAGTCAACAGAGAGCAGCAACCTACCACTTTACAGCAGACTTGGACACATCAGAAGAGTAAGCAGACAGATAGGGACTGGCAAATGCAGTTTCCCACGGACAAGTGTGAGGCTATTTATAAACAGGGGCAAGGAGTAAGGCTCTGAAATGCACACCGGATGATAAGGTTATTGCATCAGATCAGAAGAAGGAACTTCTGGTTACTGTAGACAAAACTCAAACAATCTGAAGAGTATGCCACAGCGCAGTAGGCAGAAAGATGCCAACGGCTCCTGTTAGGAGCATTACCTCCCTGCACAAATTAGTTTCTTGTATAATTTACTAATCTGACTCCATGCTGCCATGGAATCACTCAAGTGAAATAAGAACTAAAAAGAAAAACAAATTGACCAATAGTTTTTTAGGTCAATGTTTGTTTGTATTTTAAGCATCTGAGGTTTCAAATCCTAACTGCTTGTAGTAAGTGGCAGTGGTAGGTTCTGAACCCTGGCCTCCAGCTTGCTAGGCTACAAACAGCTCCACTCTGCCCAGAGCCGCACTCAAACTATAACATGCAGTGTAGAGTAGAGGCCCTTTAAGTGCTGAATATGTTTAAAGCAAATATATTCTGGACATGTAAGCATGCCTGGTGCATTGCAAGGGGTTTTAAACTACAGTCTATGAAGCAGTAGATGTGGTTCTAATCCCAGTTGGAGCATATATTTACAAGCTATGAAACACATGGAATGTTCTGTACCAGAACATTTTGGTATACTTTTTAGCAGTGCTGGTCAGTAAGGCTACCAGGATGCTGGGTTACATCAAAAAAAGGGACAAACAATAAGGCAAAGAAGTGACAGTGCTACAATACAGGGCCTTTGGTTAATACAATGAGCCTACACAGAGTAGATTACAGTAGAAAAGGAAAGGAATCTTTGTTTAACACGATACATTTCACATATAACGAGGAGCATATTCAAACAGTCTGCATGGCAGACTTGATTAGGGAGCAGAGGGTCAGCAACTTGTGAAGCAACAGCAATACTGAAAGCAGCAGTTTGTGAGGCAAAATGCAGACCACATGACCACACAAAACTGGCACATGCTAACTGGAACCCCAGGTGACTGCGGTAACTGCCGTCTGTGCTCCTTAAGTTAAGGAGCACGAAAGCATGTTAAAGCGTAAGTGGCTGCCAGCTCCAGTGAGTACTACAAAAGTGACCTGTAACTGGAGAAATATATCACTGCATGTGAAAGCCATGCAACCAGGCAGCCTGTGACAGCGCAGGCACATATTTAGGGGCCTCTATATCACTGTTTCGTTGTCACAGCATTTTCATTTTAACAGCTGATCATGCCAGGAGAGTCACAGGTGCTATGCAACAAACATCTCATTTTCAGTTTGGTCCAGCATCCGCCCATGTCTGCAGCTGAATGGATTTGAACACCGGAGGTTAAGTGGCATGTGAAAAGTCCTGCACTGAGTACGTGGCCTGTGGTGGAGTTTAAACCATGTGATCCTCCATTCCAAACAGGTGCCTTCTCCCCTTGTCCACTCTAAGTGGGCAGCATCCCAAAGTTTGCAGTACTGCTGCTTCCACTTTTTTAAGTACGCCTGCAGTCTGTGTGACGGGGAAACTGTGTCTATTTAATGAGATGCAAACTACGATCAATGAGACATGAAGTAGGATTCAGTGCCTTGCATGTAAAGTATGGACACTAGTATTTTTTTGTACCAATGTAAAAATGTTGCACAGCAGCACTAATGGGTTAGTGCCTCACAAACAGCGTAGCTTGCTTACAACACGTGACCCATTGGACTGATTGTGAGCATGGCAGCAGGTGTATTTTGCGTGTGTACTCAGGTTTGTACTTTGCTGTGCGCTGCTCACACAGAGGGTATACTAGACTCCTTTTCTCACTGTCAAGAGTGCACCTGTCAATATACTGTATATGCTTCTTGTCTGGCTCTGTTTGTGCCTAGTTTCCAATATGCTGGACACTGTATCTCAAAACACTTTACAATCCATAAACTGTTACAGCAGCCATCAGACAAGAATAGATACGGTAGGTTAAAGAAGGGCCAGCAGGGTTAGGTAGAGAGAATTGAGCACAAGGTGGTTAAGTGACTGGGCTCAGGGTCACATAGTAAGTAAAACGTGGTTGTGAGATTTAACTGTGGGTCTCCAGGTTCACAGCTGTATGCTCCAACTATTGGACTATACTGCCTCAACAGTCAAGGCATGCTGTGCAAAATATATTACAGTGGACAGATCACTACTGAGTCTCCACCTTGCGATGTTCTGCAGGTGGTCATAGCTATTTCTGATCATCGCAGTTGTGGGGCTGAACTGAAAGCACATCATATAAGATGACTGCAAGGTTGCTCATTTTATCCACATCCTTAACAGCAGTTCCATGGACAGCTACACTACGGCTGTTGGGGCCGACATCTACTTCCTTGCATTGGTCTGAACTGCCCCGCTGCCCCCTGCCAGAGCTAGCCACGGTATAATGAATGAGCTGGAGGTGGCTGAAGCTGTTAGGATAGAGTGTTCCTGGCAGAGATCTCACCTTGGGGCAGACAGACTGATCCAGAAAACTAATGGTGTCCCGGGCTCAAATAACTCACACGAAGAGTGCAACATTCACAGTCAGCAGGACAAAAATAACAGCTGCAAACAGCAAGAAAAATTGCACTGCAATAGTCCAAATACTTTGGGTGAAAAAAAAAAAAAACACTTCTTGCCCGGGGTGGAACATCTTAATTCACACAGGCATGATTGTTCACAACCACCACTGACCTGGACCCCAGCTCTGCTATCTGAAAGCACACAATGGACTTGAAAGACAACTACTATTGAAAGCATACTTTTAATCACTGTACCTGTACTCTATAATCCCAGTAAACTGTAGCCCAGATGTGAACAGTCCTGCCTATATTTATTTATTTATTTGTTCATATATGTACTGTTAACCAGGTGGGTGCACTGATCCAAAGGACCGTTTTCAGGCACGACCAAGGCCATGATGACACAAGGTTTACAAAAAAGAGTACAAGGTACAATTACAGTACAGAAGAAATCCACAGGACAGAGAACAGGAGTACATTACAGGTTAAGTACATGAACTGAAGATGCTCAGTGCTGCGTAGGACACTGTCTTTAAGCCAGTGCTGAGCATCAATAGCCCTTCTTGTGTAAATTGAAGCTGCTCAGTGCTGAGTACATTTTTGGCCCCACATTATTTGAACTGTTGGAGTGCCATTTTTCTTGCTGTTTATAGCAGTTGCTTTTTCATTATAGTGAGTATCAAGAGAGTAATCTCCATGAGGAAGGCAGAATATCTGTCTGGGGTGACTGCTGTGGGAAGGAACAGACCAGCCCAGCTCTTCTGTACTGTTATCAGGTTATTATATCCAGACTGTCTGTGGTTTGTAGGAGCATTTTATCTTATGCAAACAAAAGTGCATGGAGTCTGGCAGATTCCTCAATGATAGTGTGCCTGCCATTAGGGCAGAGATACATCTGGGTGGTCAGGGCTGTAATGTCTCATTTACTTAGGTGCCATGGACATAGTTTCAGACAGTCACCTGTGAACATGTGTCCCAAGTTGCAACTGGGCTCTGCCCCACCTACCATGTCTTGTTTCTGGGTCTGACCTGGATATTATCCAGTCTGGATTCCCTAAGCCAGGTGTCTGCAGGAAGTATCAAGTGCTCCGGTGAGGTGGGTAAACTCCCTGCTGCCTTGAGGAGGGCAATACTAAGGCCTCTCCTCAGAAGTCATTCCTATTTTAAACCTGCCCTTCTTAGGAAAGGTACCGAGAATGTGGTGATGCTGTAATTCAAGGCTCACCTGGAGCACTGCGCCATTTCTGAGCTGTTCCAGCTAGATTTCACGCCTCAGTACAACACTAGGGCAGCACCTGTCAGGCTGCTGAACAATCTCCTCTTAGCAAAAGACAAAGGTGATCGATCTATTCTTCTTCACCCCGATTCTCTCGTCAGCATTTGACAGCATGAACCACTGAGTTTCGATACACCATGACCTTCAAGTCGTCCCGCGACAACTCATGCTGTACTATTAGCTCCAGTGTCAACAGGCTCCCTGATCAGTTTGTTCCTGAATTGTGCCCCCCCCCCGGGAGTTTATTTTATTAAATTTATGCTGGTGGCAAATTGTCAGGAAAAAATCTGTACAGGACATTGACCATCACCGGAGCTAACAGTATGGTGTGAGTTGTCATGGGGCAGATTGACATGCAGCCTTGATACACTGCCTTGAGTCCTGTGTAGGGCTCACTGGGACCATTTTGTCCTGATGTTAATCTTTTCTGTCCAGCAGGGAACAGCAAATAACGGGGGTCTCTTTAAAGCATGTGGTGCTGACCTGGGCAATGCCTCAAGATTCGATTCTCTCCTCAGTGCTGTTCATTGCGTACATGATGCCCTTGCTGAGGTCATTAGAGGAATACATTTCTGCTTAGCAGGTGAAGCTCAGTTATGCCTGTCATTTGCAACTGATAAAGGTTGACTCAGCAGCTGTGATTTTTTGATGTTTGCCTCAATTTGACTTAGTTTGCCCTCTGAATGGGAACAAACTGACCAAGCTTGAACCCTCACAAAATGATGGTGCTGCAGATCAAAACAGGTTCTCAACCACTGCAAAAACAGGGGGGGCAGTTCAACTTATGCCATCTTTGAACAGCAACCCCCTTTGCACTGTAGAGGTGGGTAAAAACTTGGGGAGTTGCATTTGACTCTGGGCAGACATTTGAGTCTCAGATGTCAACAGTAATTCAATGTGGCTTTTTTTGTACTGTCTATTTTGTCCTCCATTTCTCCTCGCCAGCTACTAGGTCTTCCTTCCACCTGCTCAAGCCCTTCTGCCCTCTGATGGTCCAACCCACCACCAGCCTCTGCTCGATGACCTCTTCACAGTCCCAATCATAACCTACAGCATATCCCAGGTGGGTGACTCCCCTGTCAGTTTCTGAAGCTGGGAGAAATATACCTTACTCAGTGGTCGAGGTCCAGGAGGAGAAACCAGCAAGAGCCAATACAACATTTTCTATTTGAAAATCATTGCTAAGTTAAAGCCATATCTTAATGGCGAGAACTTGGCTACTCTGATGCATGCACTCATGTTGACATGCCTTGACTGCCAAATGCTGTATACTGTATCTAGGGCTACCAGGGGGTTTAACAGGGCTGCCTGGGAGTTTAATGTACCACCTGCAGCTGGTGCAAAACCAGCAGCCAGGCCAGTAAAATCAACAAGCTCTAAGGCTGAACAGAAAGCTCACCCTTTCCTGCTTTTTTGTTGGATTTCATTAGGGACCTGACCCCAAAAGTTTGCGCTGCCATCACCCGTGGAATGCTCCTCCTCAATCTTCTTTATGATGCCCCTGTGTATCTGACTGCCTCAATCTACTCTCCTCAGGTGGGATGTTGCATACAACAATATTTGTCATTTTGCATAGGTGTCTCCCCGGCTCATTCACTACTGTTCTCTTTATGACAGACTGGGTTGGATCCACCCATCCTTACTACAAGATCATAGTTTTGGGGTGTGATCTTTAGCATTATGCAAAATGGACAGCCCTCATCCTTTGCTTCATTTCTTAAACTGGTGAACAGTGGCTACCCCTTGAGGTCAGGTGATAGTGCCTACTGACAGTCCCCAAGGTTACAACTCATGCTGGTGAATTGTCCTACACTAATGCAGCCCCATGGCTGTGGAACTCCATACCACGTGAAATTAACCTCTGCCCCTCTGTGTCTACTCTTCATTTCAGGTATCATAAATATCTCATTAGCTTGGCATGCTGCTCTTGCCACGGTACCTTAGTAATCTCTGTATGGCACTCATTTTGTATGCTCAGTGTTGATCTATTATCCTCATGCGTCCTTTGTGAAGCTCTATCTGGACAGATACTGTTCCTAAATTTTCCCCTTTCTGCTTTGTGTTTGTTTAGTAAATATGTTTCTTCCTGTAATTATTGCAATACAATGTATCAAACTAAATGCATCGCCTGATAATGTATTTCCCTTCCATTATATACATTGCCTTGTTTAATGTCTTTTACTTCCTGTATATTGCATTACAATGTATTCTACTGTACGTAAGTTTGGTTGTAATCTCCCTGTATTGTATTACAGTGTACTCTACTGTATGTAAATTTGGATGTAATCTCCCTGTATTGTATTATAATGTAGTCTACTGTAAGTTTGGATGTAATCTCTCTGTATTGTATTAAATGTATTCTACTGCATGTAAGCTCCTTGTATTGTATTACAATGTATTCTACTGTATGTAAATCTGGATGTAAACTCCCTGTATTATATTACAATGTATTCTACTGTATGTAAATCTGGATTTAATCTCCCTGTATTGTATTACAACATATTCTACTGTATGTAAATCTGGATGTAAGCTCCCTGTATTGTATTACAATGTATTCTACTATATGTAAGCTTGGATAT
Organism: Neoceratodus forsteri; assembly: GCA_016271365.2. Taxonomy (NCBI): domain Eukaryota; kingdom Metazoa; phylum Chordata; order Ceratodontiformes; family Ceratodontidae; genus Neoceratodus; species Neoceratodus forsteri. The sequence continues at coordinate 1,488,585,124 of CM057455.1, read as the reverse complement.
AAGCTCCCTGTATTGTATTACAATGTATTCTACTGTATATCTGTATGTTTGGATGTAAGTTCAGTGTATTGTATTACAATAAATGTATTCTAATGTATGTAAGTTTGGGTGCAATCTCCCTGTATTGTATTACAATGTATTCGACTGTATGTAAGTTTGGATGTGAGCTCCCTGTATTGTATTACAATGTATTGTACTGTATATAAGTTTGGATATAAGCTCCCTGTGTTGTATTACAATGTATTCTAATTGTATGTAAGCTCCCTGTATTGTATTACAATGTATTCTGCTGTATGTACATTTGGATGTAAACTCCCTGTATTGTATTACAATAAATGTATTCTACTGTATATATGTTTGGATGCAATCTCTCTATATTGTATTACAATGTATCCTACTGTATGTACATTTGGATATAATCTCCCTGTATTATATTATAATGTATTCTACTGTATGTAAGTTTGGATGTAATCTCCCAATCTTGTATTACAATGTATTCTACTGTATGTATGTTTGGATATAATCTCCCTGTACTGTAGTATAATGTATTCTACTGCATTTAAATTTGGATGTAATCTCCTTGTACTGTATTACAATGTATTCTACTGCATGCGAGTTTGGATGTAACTTCCAGGGTTGTACCTGAAAATAGGCACTGAATGCCTAGTGTGCTTTCCTGGTTAACAAAAAACTAACTATAAAAATAATTTATAATTGACTAATTTCCTTTATGTTGTGTTTTTGCTATGTATATATGCAGTGTACTGTTTGATGACTACTTGATTTTATGATCTTTTATGTAATTACAAAAGCATAAATGGGTTGTACCCTGATTATCTCCAAGCTGTCCTCTCAACCTGTCAGTTCCAGTGAAGCTCAAAATACCTACTTCTTGTACACAAGACCTTGGGATGAAGTTGGAGGGAGGGCAATTCAGAGGAAACGTGAGGAAGATTTTCTTCACAGAATGAGTGGTGGACAAGTCGAACACACTGCCAGAAGAAGTGGTGGGGGCTGAAACAATCATAGGATTTAAGAATGCATGGGATAGACACAAGGGAATTCTGGAGGCCAGGGGTAAGGGGCAACAGACTTCTAGGAAAACATAAAGTGAACTTACAAGCTCAAATGGGCAGACTAGGTGGGCCATAGGCCCTTATCTGCCAACAGTGTCTATGTATCTATTGTGAGAAGGCCTTTACAAAAGCCGCCCTGGTTAATAATTCTATCCCTGACTATCTGGAAAGCCAGCAATATCATCTCCTTCAAGTGCACAATGTAGAACTATGACTGCAGTCCATACACATGCTAGGTCAACGGCACAACAAATCACCCCAATTCTTTGTTCCCCTTCTCATCTCCCGGCCCCTCTCACCCTAACCTGTGCTCCTTTAATTCTGCTGAAGACTCACAATCAACATCCACCTGGAATTAGCATATGCAATAAATGCACTGCATTATATTGTATTCATACTGTTCTCTGCTTCGTAATTAATTTTTATTTGCTGTATTGTGAATTGTACATGTCCAGTTTCTGACAGAATCACAATTATTTGTGTCTGGAATTCATAATCAAGTATGTAGTTACTCTGCGCTGTACTCAGTCCCCCAGGATCCTTTTGCAAAATAGGTGATATACATAGATGTGGAATATAATGTGCTTTAAGCCTTAGGATTGCAGTGCTATATAAAATAGAACTACCTTGTCATTGGCTCCATGATGACGAGCAATGTGATATACAATCCACAAGCTGACGACCTGGGTCCACTCCCCGAGCCCAGGACATCAGGAGTGGGGCCAGCAGGGAGGGGGGTCAAAGCATCTGCAAGGATGCTCTCCTCACATGGAGGGGTTGAGAAGTACACCACTCTGAGATCTGTCTGTGGTGAGTCTGTAGTGCACTACCTGATGAGGCTGACGATGCATCAGCCAGCACCACCTGCAGAGCACTGCTGTGGTGTGCATTTGTGTGTGAGGTGGGTAGAAGGAGGAACTCAGAACAGTAAAAATAGTGACCTTAATTCACTGGATGATGGCTCTCAGGTCACCCAATGCCACTATACCCTCTGTACACTAATGTGATCACCCCAGCCTGCATTCCTGAGACACTTCCTCTGCTCCTGGTGGAAGCAGATGGAAGAGTCACACAGACAAGGGTTAATTCGATGCAGGGGTGCTGGAGGATCTAGGAAGAAGTGACTGTGGCTGGCAGCATTGGGTGATTCCAGTAGAAAGTAGATATGAAGGGTCCCAAGCAGTGATGGGCTGAGGGGCATGGGAGGAACGTACAATAAAAGAAAATTGCCTTACCTTGCCAAGGTTATATAGTGACCCAGAGACAAAGCCAAGATTCAAACACATTTCTGCTGGATCACAGTCCTTTGTTCTGAGCATCAGACATCGCTGCTCACTAGGTGCAATGTTAAGTAGGGGTGAAGGGCACAGATACGAAACTCTCATAGTACTAAAGTGAGTCCCGGTTATTCAGGTACCATGGTCAGTTACTTGTAATGGGATACGGGCTCAGTTTAAAGATATGACCCCACTCCTCCAGTGCAAATGTTCAAAAAGTTATTTGCAACACTGCCTAGAAGTAGCACTAGATGTGCACCCACTCTCCAGCCACACCCTTCTCTAAGAAACCAGAAAAGTACAGTACTTTCGTGTAGAAATTTTCCCAACCCCTTTCATTAGACCTTTTCATATGATGCTAAGACACTGAAAGAAAATAAAGAAATACAACAAGCTGCCTAACATAAAGCATTTTTCTAAATTGTGGATCTCTATCCTCTCCTGCTACCGCTCCTCCCTCCCTCCCTCCCCCATCCCCCTTCTCTAACTATGTGCTCAGGACCTCCAAGTCCCGCGCCTTTAAAACTGAATTAGGGCATTTAATAAACATATGTGTTGATTTTCAAAAGTAGCAGTACAATTACCCCAACACACACACACACACACACACACACACAAAGTACCCCTCACTATAACCCATGCTTTCAGACCCCCCTCCCCCACATACACATCTTTGGACTAACCTTCCTCCACCTGTTTGTTCCTTCATGTCCTCTCTTTTTCTCCCTGAAAACCTCACTCCACAAGTTCACAGTTCCACCCTACTCCTGTACCATATCCAATTAAATGTGTCCCATAACTGATGGCTCTGTCCTGCTAATTCCCCATGCGCCCTCTGCTGAATCCCTTGTCTTTCTGCTCCTATCTCTAGCATTTCATTCCCAGCCTCTGTGGTCAGTTCCCAGAGTGGTATACGTTGGTATTCACATCTCCACTGATTTGCATATTATATTGCATGTTTTTGCACCTGTGGCAGTTATGTACCTAAATTGACTATATTTGTTAATTTTCTTATTAATGAATTTGTGTGTCTCTCCCTTTGCCTAACTTGTATCTCTGTATATTGCCTAATTGGTATTCTGTACATTACCTCATTCCTAGTTCTGTACATTTACCAAATATGCATTTCTGTAAATGTTATCACTTGCTCCATTTCTCCAGGTCATACCTAGAAAGAGTTCTAGCTCAGTGGACTTATTCTGAGCAAAATTTCTAAATAAATAATTAAAGCTCCTTATTATAGTCATAGCAGCACTGATATACCTTATAGATATACCCCATACACCTAAAAGACCCTGACTCACAAGAATGAAAATAAGCCCTATTATAATTAAAATGTATATCGTTGTTTCAATACACATCAGGCACAGAATGCTTTGGGTCCCAAGCACTGCTTCCTGTCATTATAAAATGTGCTTCAGACTTGGTCCTCAATTGTCAGCAGTTTACACCCCAGACAGCAGCTGTCAAGTTCACATCAGGGAAAGCCTGACACTAGTGCAAGAAAACACAGGCCTGTAACACTAGAACTATGGAACACTGGAAATGTGCAAGAAAATCAAGCTATGGCAAAATCAGAAAATTCAAAGAGTAGCTATTAAAAAAAAAAAAAAAAAAGGAGGCAAACTTGAGAAGTAAGCAACGCATCTCCAACAATTTGTACTTCAGGCAGGGAGAAGGCTCAACATGTTATATTACCATGGAAATTGTGGAAAAGCCACATTACCAAACAAATATTACTTTTTCTCAATGGTATGAAGTAATGAAAACCACATGTGCAAATGTGCATTCCGTGCGGTAGTCCGGGCTGCAGCTAATAGAAAACACAGAGAGCAAGCGCCGCCATATAAAGGAGTGTTGTTGCTGAAGCGTAATGCAAAAACCAGATGCAGACAGAGAGCCTTAATCACAGATGGAAATGTAATCACTGGCACACAGAAGACGTTTTTGATCAATCTTAACCATATGCGAAATATATTTATTTTCCAAGGAATGCAACTGCCTTGGTAGAGTAGGCCTTCCAGTTGAATTTGGTTAACCTCATATTCACTGTAGCTTCAAATACTTCGTCTGCTACCACAGCACAGAAGCAACTCACCAGCCAATGTAGAACATTAAGAATAGATATCCAGGCACTATAGACAAAAAGGTCTATCTCTAATTAAATCTAGCAGCAAATACTGCCGCCTGTGGTCCCTGATCTGGACAGAGGATGCTACAGGTTAAACTACACGACCGTCTGCTGCCAAACCTTGCAGTTAGTGGCTACACACACAGCTTCTAGTAGAGACTGAAGGACTTCGATTTAGACTTAGCGTCTCTCATATTTCTGCTAATGTGCAGCCCCTCCAAAAACAATTATTAAGGGAAGGAAATAATTGGAAGCGAGTAACGGATGCGTCTACCCCACATCACCACCACTTCTTTGAAAAAGGAACAGCCCTGTGATACCAGTTTGGCTAATGGCAACCTGGGTCTATATTCATGAACCTTTGGTGTTCCTGAAGCACTTAGCATCTTAATTTTGTAAAAGTGTTATTGGTGCTTTATTTCACTTTATTATATGGCTAAGGCCAATAATTAACATCTGACAGCTACTTTCTAAATGTCCTAATTCACAGTAAAGTTTTACCTGTCAAATAAATTTAAAGCAAAACCGCGTGCTTTTTTATATGAACTGCACCAATAACGGAATCTCTACAGAGGGTTCCACTTCTGCAGGCTATATTCGAGCTACAGGATGAGCTTAGCTACAACCCGGACAACAGGACATCTTGGGCTAGATCTCAGACCTGCAGCACAGAGATCGGACAATCACGGATTCCTAACAAGCTAGACCCTCAATCTAAACCCCAAACAAACAAGTCCATAAGCTGAATGGAGGAGATGGGGTGGTTGTGCTAGGAGAGAAAAGCACATAGATAATGTACAAAGAGAACTTGTTACTGTATGAGGTGATGGGCAGGTGAATTTACTGGCCCAGGTAGGGCAGAAGCTTGATGTTGGGAGAGGTACACCCAAAACAGTCGCTTCAGGCCTGGCAGCCTAATACCCTCTTCAGAAAAACAAGGTTTACAGATGGAAGAAGGAACCAAGCCCTTGAGGGACTCACCACACTGCTTATGAAACCATAGGGGCGGAAGCATGATGGGCCTTTGAGCTGCAGTTGTTAGGGTGAGTGCCCAATTGTCAGTGGGGAGAGTGCTCAGTATCACTGGGTATATGTCCAATTGTCATGGCAGTGTGTGCCCGACTGTCATAGAGTCATATGCCAGATAGGAGCTGGCCAAGTCAGATCAGAAGTTGTGGATCGAAGGCCCAGAAAACACCAGGGTAGAGCACAATCACAGCACTAGGAAGAGCAGAAGGAATGCCCAGAGAATGGGATGGAACCCTGACATTATGAAAAGGAAGGACAGGACAGAGGTGAAGCCTTGGCCGAAGGACCCCAGGGCACAAGTGCAGCCCCTGTGGGTGGGCAGAGAGCAGGAAAGAAGGGGCACTGGAGCCTGTGAGGAAAGAAAAGCAATGGGCAGCCACAGGGCACAAAGGCTACCGCAGGGCAGAGGCCTGCTCCCAAGCCCAGCAGCAGCCACTGAAAGACAAATGAAGCCCAGCAAAAGGCAGCAAGAAGCCAGGACAAAAACTTAATTGGGAGAGGGGAGGAGATCTGCTGTGCATTACCGAGCAAGGAGACAATGCCTGAGAGTGTATATAGCAAGGGAAAGATACCCTAAGTGACAGCCAGCAGAGAGAAATCCACAGAGCAGCAGCAGAAAGGAGACAGCCAGCAATGAAAAAACAGCCAAGTGGCCCAGATGTTGCACAGAATGAAGAGAGCAGGGATTGCCAGAGCTGCAGCCACCCAGTATCAGTAGGAAAGCAGGAGGGACAGGGTGCGTGGGAGTACTAGAACCTATATGGCTTCAGCAAACAAAAAAAGCATCTGAAGGATGCTTGGGGCATGTATGCTTATGTAGCACTTGGCGAGGGAGGCGTGGCACAGGTTTTGTTGGGGGGTGCGGCATGGGTTGCCCGCTGCCCCACTGAACCCCAGGCAACAGCCTTACAAAAAAATAAATGGATTTATTTCAAAATGGGTAACCAGGAAAGGCACACTGAGCCAGAGTTAATTTCCAGGCATGACCCAAGAGAGGGAACACTGGGAGTCTTTGGGTTATTGGACATGTAAACTGCTCAAGCTTTGTTCTCATGGTTTATCATGCCTCATAACCCCCCTGACTGAATTATTCCCTTGTGATTCACTGTTAGCTATAATTTATTCTACATTTAGTTTACTCTTCTCATTTTACTCCACACCTAAAGGGCATCTCTGAAGTAAAAGTGGAGTAAAAACACAAGGGTGCAATAAATATATTAAGTTAAGAAACTGTTTCCTGAAAAGCAAGGCAAAATAAAACTCTTAAATGTCCAGAAAACTACTTCATAAATATACAGGCCCTTGTCTTTTTTGTTCTTTTTTGTGAAAGCTGAACTCCAGATGGTGTTTAAGAATCAGCACCGTGTAATCTGAAAACGACTGCTATTAGTCGCATAGTGCATGCAATGTATGTTTTATCCATAGGGCTCTTGTTAGCTTTTGCTCCATGGGAGGCTAGGATTCCCTAAATAATTATCTGGGTATCCCAGACAATGTTAACTCCAGCAGTGCCCAACAGTCTTCCTCTGGAGCCACTTTGGCATGTCCCATTACAGTGCAAGTATGAGGGTTATGGAGTAAAATGAGAAGAGTAAACTAAATGTAGAATAAATTATAGCTAACGGTGAATCACAAGGGATTGTCCGATCTCTGTGCTGCAGGTCTGAGATCTAGCCCCAAGATGAACAGGCAGTAGCCTATGCATCCTTCACGTACCTGTAGCATGTCTTGGGGAAGCAATGCAGTAACAAATGTGTGTCCCGACGGGCAACCAGCATGTCAACAACGTGGGCTTTCTACGCCCACGCACACGCTCCTCCTCCAGAGAGTCCTGCGTCAACTGCTGGTATTACATCCAAACTAGAAAACTGCTCCCCATTCACTGCTAAAAGGCCCTTGCAAAGATGAAACAAAACTGAACATCATGCCCTGCGATCTGAAAACAAACGTCTAATTCAGTTTCAGAAGAAATCTATGAGGGTTGTCTGAGATTCTCTGTTTGTTTCTCTGGATCATATACTGTGCAAACTGAGCTCTTGTCCTTAGGGACTGCTGCAAGATGTGTTTAATTTAATGTATCTAGACACTGCATTGGTCATACTGCGAGCACCTTCAGCAAGGAAAAACGGCAGTGGCTCACTTGTTTACCGCCAAACAGGCAACCTTATATCGCCTCACTGAAGAGTTGCTGATATGATGGGTGAAAGCCCAGGAAAAATAAAATAAAGTGTAATCCATATATCCCCAAAAGACAATAATGCCTGATCTTACCTGTATCAGTGACTGGGAGACAAATAACATTTAAACTACCTAATGCTGTTGTAGTGATACACACTACTGCTCTGCTGTCATTGTGGATGTTACTCTTACTATGGGCCTACAGTGTAGTCATCATGAACTATGTTATTAACCATAGAAATAAAACTGAAATATTACATCAAACAAAGCTTCAAGAAGCTGTGCATGTTATAGCAATCATTTTGAACACATACCTTTTTATTCAAATTAAAAACTTTTCTTAACGACAGTATATTAAAGAGAGATTCAGTAAGATACGTATGTGCACCACATATACATCGGATGCCTTACCTCATGAAAATGTGGCCCATGTATATGTGCCCCAGAAATGTGCAGTAGTATAGCTGTGGTTTTACTCCTAAATTTTAATAAACCAGGATACTGCCACTTCGATTCGAAGACCCGCCCGCCTCACGCTCAGCCAACTTTATGATGCATTCACAGGGAGTGCGATCGCCGACATTATAGTTCATGGGGGTAACTCTAATGTTGTTTTATACATCACAGTGATCATGTGGTGATTAAACTACGGCACCGGGGAACTAACAATGGGCTTGTTAGTCACCCCAGTTCCCTTGTTTAATCACCACATGATCACGGTGTTACATAAAATTCTTGTTAAAAGTTATCCCCCATAGACTATAATGTAGCGCATCCCTGTGCTCTCCCTGTGAACATGTCATAAAGTTGGCTGACTTTGGGGTGGCACGGGGCCGGATCTTCAAACTGGAAAGTGGCAGTAACCTGGTTTATTAAAATTTATGAGTAAAATCACAGCTATACTACTGCACATTTCTGGGGCACACAGGCAGCATTTTCATGAGGTAAGGCACCAAAGTATGTGGTGCATAGGTCAATTACTGTAACTTGCTGAGTCTCTTTAAAGACTATTTTAGAGGCTCAAACAGGGAGGGCATAAGGTACTGAATACCTGTATCACAGTATGGAGGGTAAACACGGGTTACTCACCTGTAACAGTAGTTCAAGAAGTGGTATATGATGCTCATCCAGTCTTTCTGTCAGTGTCCTTTCCCTCTGAGATGTGCCGGAAAGTCTTCAAGCTCGCTCCTCCCACCCACCAGGGTGGTAACTCCCTCGGCTCCACCCCATGATGCCAGATCTTACCCGATGGAAGCAGAGTGTGCATGCCGATACTGGGGAGGTTGGGTGGGTCCGTGAGGATTATCATCATATATCACACCTAGAACTACTGTTACAAGTAACCTGTGTTTCTAGGGATGTGGATATGATGTTCTATCCACACATTCTGGCAGAATCCTAGCAGTTCTCCAGGAGGAGGGAGGGAGGGAGGCAAGATGCACACCTCCTACTTAGGAAATAAGGACCGGAGAACTGAGGCCCCAAAATCCAGCATCCCGTCATGACTCTAGGTCAATGTGGTAATGGGAAATGAAGGTGTGTGCTGACCTCCAGGTAGCAGTCCTGCAGATGTCCTGGATTGGGACGTCCCTGGAAGCAGCCACTGATGCAGCGATATAGCAGGTGGAATGAGTCCTTAGCCCTCCAGGAGGCTCCCTATCCGCCAACCTATAGCAGAGATCAATGCAGAATGTGATCCACCTGCCAATCATATGCTTGGCTGTAGGTCTGCCAGATGCAGCTTCAGCATAGGTGACAAACAGCTGGAGAATTTCTCCCTAAACTCCAGCCGTGCACTCTTTGTAATAAATGAACACTCACCTCAGGTCCAGATCATGGAGCCTGTGCTCGGTCTCCAAGGTGTGACTGGTGAAGAACACTGGAAGATTAATCAGCAGTTAAGGTGAAACTCTGACACAACCTTTGGAAGGGACTTCGGGTTTGGGCATAGGACAACCTTGTCCCTGTGGAAGACCAGGTAAAGAGGCTCCACCGAAAGAGCCTGGAGCGCACTGATCCTTCTGGCTGACGTGATAACCACCAAGAAGGCGATCTTCCATGACAGATGAGACAGAGATCACACCTGGGCATTGGTTCAATTTGGCTTGATCATGAGCTTTGCCAAAACCAGCAACAAGTCCCACGGTGGTGGTAGTTCACGCACCAGAGGGAAAATGTAGTAAAGGCCTTGGAAAAAGCGCACAACTACCTTCTCCTGTACCACTGACTGCTGACCGGCCTGCGCCCAGTAGGCATAGATGGCTGCCCGGTGCATCTTAAGGGTCATTGACTGAAAGCCTGCCTGAGAGTGGACCAAAGGTAATCAAGCATGCTAGTCACTGGACAGAACAAAGGGTCTAAAACTTTGCACTGACACAAAATGGAGAATCTCTTCCACTTGAAGGCATAGTACTTCCTGGTTGACTCCTTCTGAGATGCCTGCACAATGGTGAAGACATCTCAGAAACCCAAGGCCTGGAATTCTAGCTGCTCATGAACCAGGCAGTCAGGTGCAGAGACTGAAAGTCCAGGTGGAGTACCTTCCACTGACTGATGGAAAGCAGGTCCAGGCATAGGGGAAGATGCCTCAGGAGCCTGCTGCTGAGGCTGAGGAGATTGGAGTACCAGAACTGGTGAGGCCAGTCCAGAGCCACCAGGATCATCTGTGCCTTGTCCCTCCTGGCCTTGAGAAGCACCTTGTGGATCAAGGGATATGGAGAGAAGGCATAAAAGGGGCCCGGGGCCCAGGGCCATGGGACGGCATTCCCCTGCAGCGTTCCTGCTGAGGTGGGCAGGCACAAAATAGCCTCAGCTTTGCTTTCTTCCTGGAGACAAACAGGACCACCTGAGGGGTGCCCCGCTGGAAGAACAGACTGAATTACATTTGGGTGGACAGACATTTGTGGAACTCCTTGCCATCCCTGCTGAGGGCATCCACCAGCTGATTGGAGGCTCCTGCCAAGTGGATGGCCAGAAGATCCACCTCCAGGCTGCACACGAGGGTCCTGACACAGAGAGCTTCCTTGCACAAAGGCAGGGAGTGCGTTCCACCCTGCTTGTTGAGGTAGTACATAGTCATGGTGTTGTCCATCTGGACTTGTACAACTTGACCCCAAATGTGTGGTGCGAATGCAGTCAGCACCAGCCAAACTGCTCAGAGCTCCAGCAGGTTGATGTAGCATCGGGACTCCTCGGAATCCAGAGCCTGAGGACTCAAGTGTTCCCCCAGGTGGGCACCCAGCCTGTAGGAGAGGCTTCGGTTGTCAGGATGACCTTCGGCTCTGGACAGACAAATGGGATCCCTTCCTGCAGATGTGCTGGGACCAGTCACCACTGGATGGTGCCCAACATCCGCTGGGTCACTAAGACTGGCTGGTCGCAGTGCCCCTTGCACTGAGACCACTGGCTGACCAGCTCTCACTGCAGGGCATACATTCTCCAGTGGGCCCAACGGACCACACTGGTACAGACCGCCATGTAGCCCAGCAGGTGCAAGACTTCCTGGGCAGGGCGCAATTACTCAACCCGAAATGATCGGGCAAAAGAGGAGAGAGCCTCCGCCCTGTCCGCTGGGAGCTGGGCTCTGGCTATGCAAGAGTTGAGCTCCACCCCAATGAAGTTGATCACCTGCAAGGGTATGAGTTCCGATGTGACCCCGTTGACCAGGGGGCCAAGTCTGATGCAGTTCTGGATGGCCATGTCCCTGGACTGCTGCACTTCCTGCCTGGAGGGACCTGCTATCAGCCAGTCGTCCAGATAGGGATAAACCTGGACAACTCTGCAGCTCAGGTAAGCTGCCACTACTGCGATGCACCTGGTGAAGACCCTGGGGACCAAGGAGAGGCCAAAGAGCTTGGCCTGGAAGATACTCATACAGTGTTCCCTTGGCTCGAAAGCAGAGGAACCTTCAGTGAGACGGATGGATCAGGATGTGAAAGAATGCATCCTGAAGATCCAGGGAGCAAAACCACATGTTTTGCTCTAGAGATGATATGATCTGAGACAGAGTTACCATCCTGAAGCTGCGCGACCTGAGGCTTCCGTGTCTGATACTGCTTGGAGCCGTTGGGGTCCTTCTGGGCAGATGTCACGGAGTCCAAGGTGGCACTGGACTTCTCGATGTGTGTGAGGTGACCCCTGACTCCAGGCCTGAATAGATCAGTGCCCAGCAAAGGGACATCTGTCAACTTGTGCTGAGTATCCTCTTTGAAGGTCAAGATCCTCAGCCAATCCCTGAGGTGCATAGCCACTGAGGTGGTCATGGAACGGGCACAGGAGTCTCCAATGTCCATGACAGTCTGGAGCTGTTGCTTGGTCACAGCCAGTGCCTGGTCTTGGACCTGTTTGGTCATGGTCTGAAGGTCCACAGGCAGATGAGGAAGATACTCAGTAGGGCATGGGAGAAGTGGGCCATAGGAGGGCTGAGCTTGCCTGGCGGAAGCCAAACGAGGAAGCAGCATAGACTTTTTTAGCCGCGTGGTCCAACTTCTTGAACTCCTTATCAGGTGGCTTATTGACATCCCCGGTGTTGCCGGAACACAAAGTCATCCACCAACCCTTTGGCCGAGAGGTGCTCTGTGAATCCCAAAGGAATACGGTGGGCACTGCATACTTATGGGCCACCCAGGCAGAAGGTGCAGGGCAGGAAGCAGGGCACTGCCAAAACTCCAGGGCAGGGCCAATAATGGCTTCTGCCACTGGGAATGCCTCTGGAGAGTCTCCCCGGTTGAGGGTCTCGTTCAACAGCCAATGAGCCCGTTTCTGGATGGGCTCCATCTTCATACCTGTTGACCCAGAGATAAAACAGAGGAGGCCCATGAAAGAGGATGGACCTTCATCCATTGAGAGATCCCCCATGGACTCCACAGAAACTGGACAGGAGTGCATGGAGGAACCCTCGGACTCCTAAGAGTCATCAAAGAGCGGTCAACCACCAGAGTCCCCACTGACCCTCCATGGATGGTCGAGGTGACTGTGATCGACAGCCGATGGAGAAGTCCCTTGACCATCTGAGACTCCTTAGTCAGAAGCGCTGACCGTCAGCTGTTTGGGCAGTGGTTCCACCACAATTGGCAGAGAAGCCAAAGTTGACCGAGTCAGGACCATCTAAATCAGTTCCGTCACCAGAGTCGGCATCGGCCTTTTGGGCAACAGCCAAGTGATGGCCGGCATAGAAACTGGGGTTGGTCTGGCATGGGTAAACAACAGCTTTTGCCACATCAGGTACTCATAGCGCCGACACAACTTGCGCCAAATCCTCTCCCCACCTGAGGAGGACTAGGACAAAGAAGAGCGGTAGCGCCATTTCCCATGGTGCTGAGAGCAGGAGCACCAATGATGGCGGGACCAACTTGACCCACAGGAAAAGGACCAAGACCTCGATCGAGACCTCGACCGCCTGGGGGACCGGTGGCGGGGCTTGGAGGAAGTCAACGATTGCCGAGGCTTCTCCTGGTCAGGTTCAGGGACCAAAGGTGGTGGATTAGTGGACTGATCCCTCCCTCTAACAGTCTGTGTCAGGACCAAGGTCATAGACAAGGAAGTATCGGCCTCTTCAGTCGACAACTGGTCATTCGCCTCGGGAACAATATTGGCTGGGGCTTCAACCAGCATCTCGGCTGACAGGCCCAATGGGATTACCATGGAGCCAGCGGCCAAGGCTTTGACCAAAGTCAAATCTTTTTGTTTTGCAGGTGGTCGGAGACAAGCCAGAGTCAGGAGGAGTGGCGGCCGCACTGAGGAAGAGCCAGTGGGAGAACGCCTGGCTGAGATCGCGAGAGGGCACAGGAGTGACGTGGACAGAGCAGAGAGCAGGCAGCTGCATTTTGGGGCGAGGCACAGTCAGACGGGCAGATTCGGTGACCACAAAGGAAGGCAGAAGTGCAGCAGAATCGGGGAGCAGCAAAAAACAAGTAAAACATTTTCATTTGGTCAGGGAGCCTGGAGGAGGGAAGAGGGGCACATGGACTTCAGGAGACAGGTGGGGGGGACGGTGTAATGGCAATAAACGGGCATGGCCTAGAGCTGGACTGTGGGTGGTGGGAGAACAAGGGCATGAAAAGGTGCCCTGCCTGGAACTTTAAGTTTGTGCCCTGCTTGCAGTGAGTTTGGGAACAACAGTGAACATAATTGCAGTGAACATTTGGGAACAGAATAAAGACTATGTGCCCCGCTTTGCAGAGATTATGGGGGATCCAGAACTTAATGTGCCCTGCTACTACGCTGTGTGCCCTGAGTCTCTGCAGTGAACATTTGGGAACAGAAAAAGACCAAGTAAGCAGTCCTGCCTGCTTTGAGATCTTGGTAACCAAGAAGTAATGTGCCCTGCTAGTTGTGTGCCCTGCTCTTGACTTTGCAGTGAATTTGGGAACAGAAAAAGAGACTAAGTAAAAATGTGCCTTGCTTTGTAGAGATTGGGGGAAACCGACTTATTAATGTGCCCTGACTTGTATGCCCTTAGTCTGCAGTGAATATCTGAGAACAGAATAAGACTAAGTTAATGTGCCCTGCTTTGCAGAGATCTGTGCCCTGCAGCTAGTTGTGTGCCCACATGCAGTGAACAATTTGAGAAAAAAAGACTAAGCAATGTGCCCTTCTTTGCAGAGAATGGGGGAACCAGAACTTATTTAATGTGCCCTGCTTGTGTGCCCTTCGTCTGCAGTCACATTTGGGAACAGAATAAGACTAAGTTGATGTGCCCTGCTTTGCAGAGCTCTGTATTTGTGCCCTGTAGCTAGTTACGTGCCCACATACAGTAAACAATTTGGGAACAGAAAAAGAGACTACGAATTGTACCTTGTTTTGCAGAGATTGTGGGACATCAACCAGAACTTATTTAATGTGCCCTTCATCTGCAGTGAACATTTGGGAACAAAATAAGACTAAGTATTTTTTAATTTTCTTCTTTATCCTGGCGGTTCCACTGTCACTATCAGCCCTGGTCATGGCCCCTGGGACTTCCACTGCTATCTACTGCCGCCATCCCCAGTTATCCCCTGCTTACCCCCTGGAGAGAGGGGCCATGGCATTGGTCCCCTTCATCCATGCCGCGGAACTAGTATCAGGTCAGGGATGCGGTGATGGCAGCTAACCTGCCCACCATCTTTTTCCTGGTTTTCTCAGAGGCAGGGATGTGCAATGACGCCAGCGTCTGCCCCACCTCCCTGATGTCGAGCGCCGGTAGCGTGAGTGACTCCCAGTCTCCACCAGCGGTCCTCATTATGCCGGACACTGCCCCACTCTCCCCCTGGAGGAGGAGAGCTGCCCATGGGGTGCTCAATCCTCCCGCCGACCGACCCTCCAATGACCCCAGGTCTGTTCCCGAACCAGTGCGCCCAGTGCCGCGAGCGGAAATCCAACCATTGCACCGTCGGGTCGGCTTAGAATAAGACTACGTTAATGTGACCTGCTTTACAGAGATCTGTGTGCCCTGCAAATTGTGTGCCCACATGCAGTGAACAATTTGGGAACAGAATAAGAGTCTAAGTAATGTGCCCTGCTTTGCAGAGATTGGGGGACCAGAACTTATTTAATCATGCCCAGCATGTGCCCTTTGGGTCTGCAGTGAACATTTAGGAACAGAATAAGATTAAGTTAATGTGCCCTGCTTTGCAGAGTTCTGTACTGTGCCCAATATTTAATGTGCAGTGTGTCTGCAATGAACATCTGGGAAAAAGACTAAGTAATGCTTTGCAGAGACGAGGGAAACCAGGCACTTAAGAATTATGTGCCTAGTGATTATGTTGACAATGACATGTGCCCTGCACTTGCAGTGAACAATTTGGGAACAGAAAAAGATTAAGTTATGCCCTGCAGCTTTGTAGAGAATCCAAGGGGACCAGAAAATGTGCCCTGCTAGGTGTTGTGCCTGCTCTTTGCAGTGAACTTCCATGAGGGAACTGAAAAGACTTGTACCCTGCTTTGGCAGGAGAAAAAAAAAAAAAACTATACCCCTTCCTCACTGTCTGACCTTTTTCTGGGCAGAAAATGAAAAATGAATTGTTTTGTGCCCTGCAACTGCAGAGATTTTAACTAGAACTGCACTGCTTTTTAGAGGAAGGCACTGACTGTGTCCTTGCACTTTGATTTGGACACACTATTGTCTTATTGTGGCGTCAAGCCCACAAAAACTCAAGTAATGCGCCCTGCTACGCAGTGACTTCACTGTCTGCAGCATTGTCACAATGGGAGGGAACTTAGGAACTGGGTTTGGTCTGAGAAGTGCCAGCAACTGGGCTTTGGGGGCTGGAGGTCACACATCTGCTCACTGCCATTTTCTTTTTCAGGAAAAGCTCATCATGTCTTAATTTAAGCAGTTGCACACCCTGACACCTTGTTTTGCTAACTTCAAACTTTTTAATATTTACAGTCCAGCATGGCTAGAGATAAATTAGCAACTGCAGAGGGATGGAGCCAAAAATATGATCCAGAAAAAAACTGGCTACAGATTAGCAGTGAGGGAGACTCTGTAGTCTGTGTTAGTTGCAAATTATGCTGTGAGTACAGAGATGAGCTATGTGGGTTGAGGAACTTCAGTGAGACATTAATTGCAGGGATTACAGGTCCCCAGCTAAAAGTTGACACCATCTGGAAAAGTCTTCTGACAGAGCAGCACAAGAAAGCTGTTAACATTTTGTGCCATCCCGACGGCGCAGCAGTAGTGTTACCGCTCGCGACGCCATCGACCCGGGTTCGGAAACGAGCCTGGGGAGATGAAGGGTTGGCCAAGGGGAGAAGGCTGAGTGTCCGTAGGACAGCTCACCTTCTCCGGGAAGAAGAATCTTGGCTGCTACTGGCTGGCCTCTGGCAGACGCCAGAGGAACAGCAAGTAGAAGCACTGGAAAGGGGTTGGGCAGGGTGGATATCGGCGCATAGTGCCTTGACGTCAGAACACATGCCCTGTCCAGAGAATAGGGAAAAAATCAGCACCCCATCTCGAAGATGACGGAGCACCATGCAGAGACCCCGATGGCTCATGCCTGCCTGATATCCCGGGAGAGTCCGACAAAACTTGAAGCGTCTCAGGGTGTCTCTGCCCCACCTCGTACCCTCCTGAGGGGTACAGCCAAGGCTTCAAGGGGACTTGACGGGGATCAGGTAGGCTGTGGTGCGGGGATATTGCAGTGTGCGTCTCCCGAAGGATGGAGATAGGGTGCAGGGGAGGAGCATAAATAGAGACTACAAAAAAGAAAGAAAGCTGATAACATTTTGAAATTTGGTGGAACAAGGTCACCACTTGACATTTATCACCATACCACAATTGGTAAGTTTAAAATGGGGGAAGGGGGGTTGGGGTTTGGTCCGAGACTTAAAACTTATTTAATTTGTAGGGAGAGCTTTCAGTAATGCAGAGAAACAGCATAGAATGAATGATTCTAGGCAGGCTGATGGAGATTCTGTATATGATGGCCAAAGAGGACATCCCTAATAAAAAGTCTGAAGCAATAGCAGAACAAGAGAAGCACCATGGAGTTCATTTGGGCAATAAATACATTAACACTGTTAGTAGGAATGAACTCTCAATGTGTATCTCAAGAACCTAGAAGAAAACCTGCTGGCAACTGTCAAAAATGCAAATTATTTTTCAGAATTATGGATGGTAGTACTGACAGTGGTGTAACTGAAAAGGAACTGGTTTACGTAATTTATGTAAATCCCATCAATGGTCAAGTGGAGACTAAGTTTTTATGAATGAAAGCTGTATCAGATGGCACAAGTCAGGGACTGAAAGATCTCCTTTAAGACATTTTTACAGAATGTGGCCTTAATATAAAAAACATGGTTGGGGTTGAGGCTGGTGGGGCATCTGTCAACATGGGTGTAAAACGAGGTATTGCTGCTCTTTTAAGAGAAGACATACAGTGATAAGGGAAGAAATACAGTGGTTAGCTGGTGTTCATTGTTTCTCACACAGATTAGAACTGGCCATAAAAGACACTTTGGATAACACCTATTTCAACAATGTTTCAAACTTTCTGACCCAACTGTTTTATCTCTATCAAAAAAGTATAAGCGACTCAGAGAGTTACGGCCCCTTGCCCGGGCTATGGTGATGTCAGTTGAAAAGCCCAAGAAGGCCCATGGCACACGTTGGATGCAGCACAAACTTCCTGCCACTTGTGCTGTTACCAAATCATTCCCCCGTAATTTGTGCCCATTTAGAATCTATGGCCGCACACCCAACTCATGACCAGGCCAAAGCCAAGGGAGTGTTGCAAATTATGACTGAATTCCAAATGGTGGCACACCTTTTGTATTTTGAACATCTACTTCAGCCACTTGCCATGTTATCACTAGCACTTCAAAAAGAAGTAGTTGAAATGCCAGAGCTACTTAGGCTTGTTGAAACTTTGAGAAACACTCTTGGCCATGCTAAGCAGAGTGGTCCCATAGGTGGCAGTGAATTTGGCATTCTCTTAAAAAAATGGGTCTGATGTTCTTTCAGGAGCATGTGCTCAAGTCACAGACAAAGGTGTGAAATTAACACATTTTAGTGGCCAAGTTGTTAAAACTTTTAAACAGCAAACTAAGCAATACATTACAAACATTGAGAACTGTTATGAACAAAGGTCCAGGTTGACTGATGAAAGTAATATCTATAACTGTGCAAAAGTGTTAGATACCAGACTTTGGCCAGCTGCAGACAGAAAGGAACTGGAGCTGTATGATAACAGTGACATTACTGCGGTAGCCAACCACTTTCCAGCACATTTGCAGCCTGGTTGGGGCAGCACTCTGCTACTTGCAGAATGGCAAGAGTTTAAGATTTTAGCTCAAAGCAGTTTCATCAATCTTTCTGCCTCTGCTATCTGGTCAAAGCTGGCACACAAAACATGACAGGTAGTAAGGTAAACACTGAGGTACAGTGCTCAACAGAGGGCAGGACAGGGGCAAATAGAAAAATAGACAAGGGCAAAAAGAGCAGGCATGGGGGAAAAAAGGATAAAGCCAACATTAAATGGAGGGCAATGAGTACCAATGCCCGTAGTCTGGGAAACAAGCTTCCTGAGCTAGTAGCCTTGATGGAAGATGAACATTTGGATATTGTGGTAGTCACAGAAACATGGTACACGGAGAACCATGACTGGGATGTCAACATACCGGGGTACACAGTCTACAGAAGGGACAGGAAGGGGAAAAGAGGAGATGGAGTAGCTCTATACACAAGGGAAGAGATCAAAGCTACAGAACTAAAAAGTAAAGGGGGAGGACAAGAGGCACTCTGGGTCACCTTGGAGACAGGGAATGGCATCACAATTCGCACAGGGGTTGTATACAGACCCCCATCTCAAGGGGAGGAAATGGACAAGAAAATGATAGAGGACATTCTCAAAATGGCTGAAAAAGGGGAGATACTGTTAAAGGGGGACCTGAATATGCCAGATGTTAACTGGATGACATGTACTGCAGCCACATCCAAGAGCAGGGTCACTCTCGATGCCCTGCAGGGGGCAGGCCTTAGACAGCTAGTGTTGGAACCCACTCAGGAGGAAGCAATACTAGACCTGGTACTCTCAAATGCAGAGAGGATCACAAATTTAGAAGTCAGTAGACATCTGGGAACAAGCGACCACTGCACAGTGTGCTTCACAATAAGCACAACCATGGAGACAAGCCATACTAAAACAAGCATACTGGACTTTAGAAGGGCTGACTTTAGCAAAAGGGGTGAATACCTGAGGAATACACTAGCAAATGGCCAAAAAGGAGGGGTGGAAGAACAATGGAGAAAAATCAAAACTGCCATCATAGAGGCAACAAGCCTTTGTGTGAAACAGATAAAGAAAACAAAGCAGAGTAAAAAAACACTATGGTTCTCAAAAGAGGAGGCAGGGAAGGTTAAGGAGAAAAAGGCTGCATTCAAAAAGTATAAAGTATCACAGAAGGAGCACGACAGGGAAACGTATCAATTAAAGCAGAAAGAAGTGGGGAAGGCAGTCAGAATAGCAAAAGCCCAAACTGAGGAAAAAATAGCTAAGTCAGTTAAGAAGGGGGATACAACCTTTTATCAGTACTGTACATTAGAGAGCATAGAAAAGTTAAGGGAGGAATAGTGAAGATTAATAAAGTAGAGGGGAGGTGGGCAGAGGGAGACAGTGAAAAGGCAGAGATACTGAATGAATACTTTTGCTCAGTATTCACAAAAGAAGATGAGGAGGAGTTAGCTAAACCAGACAACAGAAGCACTCTGGGTAGGGGGGTTGACACCAGTCTATTAACAGAAGAAAGAGTCCTGAAAGAACTCCTAAAACTCAAGGTGGACAAAGAAATGGGGCCTGATAAGATTCACCCCAGAATCCTAAAAAAAACTAAGGGAGGACCTAGTGACACCACTGACCACACTTTTTAACAAATCAGGGGAGGATGGGGTGGTACCTGAGGACTGCAGGAGGGCAGATGTGATTTCCCTTCACAAAAGTGGGAGCAAGGCAGAAACAGGAAACTACAGACCTGTAAGTTTGACCTCAGTGGTAGGGAAAATGATGGAATCACTTCTGAAAGAAAGAATTGTTGAGTACCTAGAGGCCAACGGGGCACAAGAACCAAAGCAGCATGGATTTACAGCAGGACGGTCATGTCAGACAAATCTAATAGACTTCTTTGACTGGGTGACCAAAGTAATAGACCGGGAAGGGGCTGTGGATATGGCCTACCTAGACTTTAGCAAGGCATTTGACACAGTCCCGCACAAAAGATTAATAATCAAGTTAGCCAGCTTGGGAGTGGAACCCCGGGTGGTAGCCTGGGTTGCAAACTGGCTGCACAACAGGACACAGAAGGCAATAGCGAGTGGAACACATTCTGAAGAAGGGGGGGGGGTCACTAGTGGAGTACCTCAGGGCTCAGTACTGGGTCCAGTCCTCTATAACATCTTTATAGGTGACATTGCAGAGGATCTGGAGGGAAAGATATGCCTCTTTGCAGATGATACAAAGATCTGTAACAGAGTTGATACACAAGGGGGGGGGTTAGAAAGGATGAGAAGGGACTTGGCAAGGTTGGAGGAATGGTCAGACATATAACTTAGATTCAATGCAAAGAAGTGCAAAGTAATGCACCTGGGAAACAAAATCCAGGAGAAGAGTACACAATAGCCGGGAGGTACTAACAACAACAAAATGGGCAGGGACTTGGGGGTAGTCATATCAGATGATCTAAAGGTGGGTAAGCAATGTGGAGAAGTCAGTAAGGAGAGCCAGCGGGATACTGGGATGCACGGAAGGGGCATCACAAGTAGAAAAAGGAAGTGGTTATCCTCTGTACAGACAGTTGGTGAGACCCCATCTGAGTACTGTGTGCAGTTTGGAGACCTCATCTCGCATGGACATAGACAGGATGGAAGCAGTCAGAGGACTGCAACTAAAATAGTGCAGGGTCTGCATCAGAAATCATATGAAGAGAGACTGAGAGGCTTAATATGTATACCCTTGATGAAAGGAGGGACGGGGCATGATAGAAACGCTCAAGTACCTCAAGGAATCAACAAAGTCCAGGAGAGTAGCATCTTTCAGAAAAAGAGATGTAAGAACAAGGGGCACAATTTAAAGATAGAGGGGGGACAGCTCAGGGGTAATGTGAGGAAATCTTTTTTCATGGAGAGAGTGGTGAATGCGTGGAACTGTCTTCCTGGGGAGGTTGTTGGGGCTAAAACAGTGGGGGAATTCAAACATGCATGGGACAGACACAAGGCAATTGTAGTGGGGTGTGGCAGGAAGTAGGCTGTTGGTTAACTAGAAGCTGCAGCTTATCCAGTATGTAGGGAAATGGGCAGACTGGGTGGGCCAAGTGATCCTTATCTGCCATCAAAGTCTATGTTTCTATGTGGTTTCCAAAATTCTTATCCAGATCTGTTGAAGCTTGTCAATGTGTTGAGAGTGTTTCCTGTATCGAATGCAATTGTAGAAAGGTGTTTTTCAACTATGAATAAGGAAAAAACTGACTGGAGAGCAAGTCTGGCAGAGGATACTGTAGAAACATTGATCCGCATTAAAAAGCAGGGCCTCTCCAGCTGACCTCAACTCAGACAGGGCTGTAGACATATGTTTTAGTACTAAACCAAGACGTCCTGGTGATTTGGCAGCAGCGGATGGTGGAACATCCCCAGGCCCCCCTCCCAAAAGAAAAACAGGCCCGAATTACTGGCTACATGTCTGGTGGAGAAGAGTAGCAAATAGATCGCACCCAATCCTTGTTGGTTACTGTGTGGTCAATCACGTTCCCAGGTGGACTTTTTATGCTGGGGCAGGGGTTCATTTTAAATTTTACCATTTAATTTGTCACGACTCACGCTCACAAATTCATGGTCTGCTTTGGCAGACATCCTGTCTCGGCTCTTAAAATGTATGTGCTGCTGCACAATTGCAGTATTTCTCTGGAAATGGTTAAATAAAACAGATAACAGTCTCAGAAACTTGTGTGAATGTGTATTTTATTAATATAGGGAAGGATAAGTACATTTTATGGGGTTCTGAGCAAAAATACCAATTTTTGGTAATTGCTAATCAACTTCAGCCAATTGCTAATCATTTTTTACTTTGATTAGCGAAGGCCACTAATCAAATCTCCGACATTACTTTATGCCTTGCAGTACGTCTTTCCTGGCCAAAAGATGTAAATAAATGCAGTACATAAATTCATCGGGTTTGTGTACTGAATGGCCTCCTTTCTACTGTCTTATAAGATGCTATCTCCAGTCCCCCATTTTAAGTCTGCTTAAGTGTCCTTTTTGGCATTTGAAATAACTGCTGGACTCCTTTTAATGCCACTATATCAAGGGTTTTCAGCACTCTTCTCAGCTGTATTGGAGCACGGTTTAACATCACTTTTCTTGTAATTAAAATTAATTGGATGCAGCAGACACAGCTTTCTAACTTCATAGGATAATGATCGCACGTGTACACACACAGAACTTACGACAATAATAATAAAAACCACAGAAAACCACAGTAAAAAAGCATTTCTTTTAATTAACTCAAAAATATGTTAAAACAGAGACAGAAGGACATCTTACAAGACAGGAGAAAAAGTGCAGTGTAAAACAGAATACAAAGAGTACCGGTCAACATTTTCACCTTAACATGCTCTGCTGCTTTCAATTATGGCATTACAAAAGCACCTTCACACTTGGGTGACCAAGCAACTACTGACCTCAAAAATATTAGCGGCTACTACAGTTCCTCTGCTGTTCATATATTTTTAACTGGCTGATGGAACTGTTTAGAACTTGCCACTGGACTTGGGGTTTATTTTACAGCCAGGACTTGCAGGTGTTATTTAACATGTATTGGGGGTCGGTGGCTCACTGGTATGGCAGTAGCTTGTCGTGCTGCTACCTGGATGACCCAGATTCAAGTGTGAGCCCCAGAATTCCATGCTGAAGCTAGCAGGAAGGAAATGAGTGAATCATGGAGGAGAGGACTGCAGTCGGCCTATTGGGAGGGCAGGGGCGACCAAGCATTCGTTCATCCCACTGCCTGGCAGCCAGCTGACAAAGGAGCAGTGTTGGGGTCAGCTGTGACAGTTGTGGCTTATTCATCCTCGTCCACAGGAAAGGTGCAACCATTTCATTGTCAGTATGGCAAAAGGGGCAAGAGAGGCAAAAGAAATGGCTAAGTGTGACCACCAGCAGCCCTAGAGGATAAAAAAGAAACACTGGAGGAGTACGCTCCCTGCACCCACACTAGAGCTAGGAACCAGATTTGGAGGAAACACTCCAAGAGAGTGTCAGCAGTCAGCATTTTGTGTGTGACACCACTTTATCAGGGCCTTAGACACATCTCTTCAGTAGTTTTGCTGGAAAAATACAGCGCGCTTGCTTGTAATTCTATATCCTAAGTCACCATTTGTCTATCCATGCAATTCTTAGCTAGAACTAGCTATACTTTTTTTTTTTTTGTGGCAGATAAAGGTAACAAAATAAGTACTCACAATAAGCTTGGCTCACTGTGTCACAGTGCCAAAGAACCACTCGCAAGTGTACACAATAAAACATTATTTATTCAAACACGATGTGCAGACAGTAATGGCTGTAGCTCCCCTCCACCTAGGTCAGACATTTTCGAGCCACAAACTTGCACATCCTCAGGTCCTGAGGAAGTGCGAGTTTGCGGCATTAAAACGTTTGACCTAGGTGGAGAAGGCACTATAGCCATTACTCTCCGCACATTGTGTTTGAATAAACTGTGTTTTAATCAGTACACTAGTGGGTTCTTTGAGACTACCGAACTGTGAGCACTTGATCAGCTTTTCTGCTTGAGCATCGGTTACTTAATCTTAGCCGCCTTTGGGAATCTGACAAATGCGGCAAAATGCTGCTTCTCATTAGGAAAGGTAAGGGGAAATTGTTTAACCAGGAAAGACACACTAAGCCTGAATTTACTTCCAGGTGTGACCTGGAATCACAAGGAAGTTAAGCGACTTGCTCAGGGTCACTCAGTATGCAAGTGGGGGTTGATGGGATTCAAACCCAGGTCTCTAGGTTTGCAGCTCAGTGCCCTTTACTACTATGCTATATTACCTCCAAGAAGACTATTTAAACTGGAGTCTTCTGTGTATAAACATCTTTTCAGATCTTCTGAGTCTTGCATTGTTTTGTTTTTAAAATGTTTACTTTCTTTTTTGGTGACCCAGTGCACGCAGCATTGTAGGTATCCACAGGAGTGTGCATGATACGTAAAAAAAATACTAAATGAATCTACTGGTGGGTGGGTCTTTTCTCCATATCTGATTCAAAGGACAGGGGGAATGGGCAGAAATATGGAGCAAACAATAAAATGACACATGCTGTAAATAGTACTGCAAATAATGCTTAAAGAAATCAGTCTTTGTATGCCTGTGGTGT
Organism: Neoceratodus forsteri; assembly: GCA_016271365.2. Classification (NCBI taxonomy): domain Eukaryota; kingdom Metazoa; phylum Chordata; order Ceratodontiformes; family Ceratodontidae; genus Neoceratodus; species Neoceratodus forsteri. The sequence continues at coordinate 1,488,560,593 of CM057455.1, read as the reverse complement.
TTGAGTGTAACATGTGACTGTATTCTTCTGCTGCCTCCCCAGTCCATTAACAAAATGAGATACTGCATCTCAAGTGGCTTATTCTAGTAAGAAGAAGTGAAATAAACCATTAAAAAAAAAAAAAAATACAACTTGACGTACGTGTACTAGGGACAATCTAACTGACCCATTTAATTTGGTCAGAGTCAGATCCTACTAGCAAGGGATGTGTTAACTGGCAAGTCCTGGCTCTAACAGAGTTCATGCTGCGAGTTATGCCATCATCCCCAGTACAGTACCATTACATCCAACAGATCAGACATTCTTTTGAGCGAACTGACTATGGCACTTTCACACTGCCTATTGCCCCCTCACACCCCCACTATCTGTGAAAATAGCACACATAACATCACTACAGATTAAACGATTCTTTTGGCACAGGCTACATGTTAATTAAATACTGATGTAGAGATCACCCTGGCGTCACGAGTAAGGCAACATTCCAATATGCCTTTTCTGTTACAAAAAGAGGAGACTCCATGCCTTTGAACGTGAAATTTATCTAAAAGCTCCATACTGCAGAGCGGTGACAAAACCATGAAAGCTTTTGCTTTGTGTGACTTTTTCTGTCTTACTCTTCATCTGATTTCATCTGTGAGAGACTGTCCCTAGAGGACAAGAGAAGAGAGAACCAATTATATCCAGAGGCTGGATTCTCCAAAATGAAGGCATCTGTTCCATGCCAATGACTTCCACATGGACAGGGAAAGAGAACTTGGAAGGCATCTGCATTCATCCCAAACAGTCAAAGATCCTGGGATCCACTGTGACTGCCCAGCTGCAGACAGAGGTATGTGTGTGCGTGTTTAAATCCTTGCCACATGCGTCTCATGTTCCTGCCTCATAAATCATTGACAAGGCTGAAAAATAAAACCAGGGACAAATGACCAATAAATTCAGCCTTCTAACAGGTAATGTCAGTCAACTCAGTCTTCAAACTGGTACTATCAACTGAGGAGTATGTACCCTTCTGTCAGAAGTATTCTCTGAAGGTAAACTACATGGTAACTCAAATTTGTGGCCTTGTTTAATGCTTCAGATATTTACTTGTTTGTGAAAGAAACACCAATTTTTAGAGGGACAGGACATTTTTTAGGACTACAAATATTTGACATCCCTGACAAGCAAGGAGGGGCAGTTGAGAGGTATGCTTTGTCATGGGTTGAACTTGCAACATCAGACTAACAGAAGGCAAGACTGCCTCCCTCCCTCCCCGGCAATGAAGGTGCATTGGTTAATAATGGGTGTAGTTGGGCAAGACCATAGGAACTCAGTTGCTCCACCTCAAACAAATATTTGTCAATACCGAATGTTTGCTGCTTACACTGTTGTTGTAATGGGTCTTGCCTGTACATAATTTTACTGTATGTTTACCCAGAATAGAACAGATGAGATGCAGTGTCTCATTTTCAGTGGTGTCCTGCTTTTAACATTTTAGATTGTATCTACACAGGAGAGGTCACATGAAAGTCAATATATAATTTTTAGTGGGTGCCCACATTTTGACCCCAAATGTCCAGTCTTTTTACAGCCAGACATTATAATCAATATGGGGAATTTTTCAAATCCCATCTGAAAGGAAATTTCACTGTGTGACTGTGAAAACAAATTTTGGAGAGGATTTGAAAAATTACACCTGTCTTGTTCAGGAGGAGGGGTAACACAAGGGTAAAGGCTAAACCTTAGGGGCCAAAATCTTCAAAAATAAAGTTATGATTAAACAGAACAATTTAACGTTTGTTTATAACTTAGTTGCCTTTTCATGTTTTGACTCAAACAAAAGGCATCACCTACAACACATTTGTTGGGTTTTTTTTCTCTACATATACTGACCCTAAATTTTCAAGTCTTTTTATGATCACTGCTTCTGAACACGACTGGTGTCATTTACAAAACAGTAGCCAAAATATCATTTTGTGCCACAAGTGTAAAAATACAGTTTGGTCAGAAGTTGAAAAATGAAAGCTGTCACATTCATAGGGTGGTGCAAATAAAATGGCTGTGTTGAAAATGTGAGGTCCAAATATTGAAAATTGCCAAAGTTACAAGCATTTGTTGAAACATTTCAATGTACATTCATAATTTTGTTGTTTTTAATATTTTACCACAATTTTTTAGCATAGCCTTCTTAGGACTCTACCTCATGAGCATGGGTGCAGAAATTTTTCAAATCCTGCCTGAAAGGTGATTTCACAAAATGACCACAAAAATCACCTTTCAGAGAGGATTTGCATAATTTCACCAACCTTGTTCATTAGGTGGGATCCCAAAAAGGGCAAGTTGAAAATGTTGGGAAACTATATTAAAAAATGACCACGTTATGAAGACAAGTTCAAACCCCACTGAAATACACTGAGTACCTGATTTCCTCAATTCCCAGTCCGGCACTGAAGAGTGAAGAAGTGTCTCTGCTCCTGAGAGGGTTATGGTGCTGGACCCCGTAAGAGGTATGGGGGGGTGTGGGGTGGTGGGCGCTGAATGGGGAGGTAACGGTGGCTATGTGCTGGTGGCAGTAACAGACACTGATGGATTTTTTTTTTTTATTTACAGGGTGTATTTAAAACACAAACAGACTGAGGGACAGTTTTTTATGTCAGATACAGACATTGGGAATTGGGCACTCCAGTGTTGGTGCTGTATTTGGTGGCTGCAGAGGTGGGTTCCCCAATGTTGCCCAGTGAAAATGGGCAGGGTGGGTGACTGGGCAACCCAGTGTTGGAAAATTAAAAGTAAGGGGTGGGTGTGTGGTGGGTGCTGAATGAAGGGGTCAGGTGGGGAAGGGTAAAGGTGGCAGTATGCTGCTGGGGGAAACAGACATCGACTGACAGTTTTCTTTTTTAAAGGTGTATAAAAAAAAGACTAAACGGGAAGGTTTTCTTTATTTCAGGTAGCAACACTGGGGATTGGGCACCCCAGTGTCGGTGTTATTTTTGGTGGCACAGAGGGTGGGCTCCCCTGCACAGTTAAACCAGGTGGGGTGCAGAATATTAGCTGGCACCAGGGATTGGGCACCCTAGTGTCAGAAAATTAAGAAGGGGGAAGCAATGGGAGGTG